>JAODAI010022684.1:0-12698 GCA_027575025.1 Scotoplanes globosa | reverse complement strand
TATTGCCAAAAATATAATTTTGAATATTGCATATTATTATAAAGATTTGAATCAATAAAATATGGATGGAAAAAAAAAATGGCATTTGGATACATTTGTTTAAGAAGTATATAGCTTTATCTCTACAAATTAAAAATATATAATTTCTAACTTATTAATATATTTTATTGTAAATCTGGTATTCTAAAATAAACCTATCCTGTAACAAAATTGATACTGCCAATATGATACCATATCTGCAAAAAATGATTGGCAATGATTAATATTCCACCCTGAAGTAATATATAATATAATATATGCCCACACATACTTATCATCATGAAGATACGAGTTGCCTAAACTAATTACTGCATGCAAATTGTGTGTTAATAAAGGATTGCTGTTTAGTGTTAAGATAATTATATAATTACTAAATAAATTGTGATTGAATATCAAGTTAGTTATCCTTCTAAATAATTATATTTACTGTAAATACAATTTAGTAATAACAGAGTGTTGCTTCGGATAATGTTTTCTAAAATTAAGTAATATTCAACATTGAAGCCGTTCAACGTCACATCACTCCCCTTTCCGACAGGCTTAGATGGTCTGCTGGAATGATATTAAAGAGTTCACCAGGTTTGTAAATAAGCTGCTGTAATAGAGCCGTAAATTATCTACAAAAAACATCAAAAAAGGATAAATTCCATTATTGTCATATCAAGGTGTGAAGTTAGCATTTACAAAATGGCATTTTTGTTAAAAACAAATTGGGACAAGATAATGAAATACCAATAATGATACCATATAAGAGAATAAACAATAGTGTCATTAACTTCTGATCATATATAACTCTGTTTTCTAATCGATATGTGTTTTTAACTCATGATCATATATAACTCTGTTTTATACTCGCTCGATTTTTTTCATCACACTCTATTTGATGATTATACCTTACTTATACTAGGAATACAAATAATCTACCGGGAATCAAACTCACAACCGTTGGATCGTGAAACCAGAGAAATACCAACACACTCCGGGGGATAGTATTATATTAACTTAGTATGAAGTACATACTTCGGCGGATATTATTATACTATATTAACTTACTATGAAGTACAGACTCCGGCGGATTATACTATATTAACTTACTATGAAATACATTGCGAAATAATTTGAAATATCTTACCTGTTTTCTAAAGATATCTTTAACCTCTTTTAATGGAGATCTGCAGTTGAGTTTCCACATTTGAGTTAAACATGTATAGCTATTAAACAAAAACAAATGATATAATTTAAGCAATTTATTTAGTAAATCGAATTTATATGGCATTGCACGTCAAATCGAATGTATATGCATATATATATTCGAATATATATATGCATATAAATTCGAATATATATCTATATAAATTATAATTAATATACACATTAAATCAATTACATGTGTATAGTAAATCAAATTAATTTGTACATATAAAAATGCAGCCCTATTGGCTACGAATATATGTGCCTATAAATTCCACTTAATGTAGACATATATTCGAATATTTGAATATAAATGCATACTAATTAACCCATATGTCCTCTGCGGTATACATCATTGGTGACACCGTATGTTTACAATGTTAGCAGGGACCGAGGTACAATTGTACTTTACTCATGCCAATATAACACAATATATGGTTTCGCTACAATTATTTCATATTTAGTCAATAGATTATACTTAATAATATACATACATGGTTTCGTTCAGTATTGCTGGCTTTTGTGGCACATGTATGTCATCCTGATATTCCAGTACGGTTGAGTCAAATGGTAGTATTTCTGTTGATTTAAATTGATACAATTATAAGTAATGTTTGGGTAAATGGTTCACAAATTAACGTTAGATAATCAGTTTATTACTAATATTTAAAAAAAATATCAAATATTTTAAATGAATGTCTGCAAAATTTCCACTCTAATTGGGGATTTTATAGTTAATTCTTGAACAAACATTTCTTAGTGTTTATAAGTAACACCTAGACCGATTCCTGCCCATGGGCACCAGTGTGTGTAAACCAAGTATTAAGACAGAATCAAAACTGTGTAGGATTTATGCCATCTACGACTGTGACTTAAGATGTATATGTATGTAATATTAAATAAATCGATTAACATAATCAATCCAGAAAAAGTTTACCTCGTTACGGGGAACGTTTCACATTTTTTAGCGTAGCATAATAGCGACGATCCGCCGGTGGTTCGCCGGTCGATCAGTCATTTTAAATATATATGCTGCGCATTTTGGGGGATGTATAATTAATGTTTGACGACAGTATCATGTCCACATAAGGGCTGTGTTATCATGTGATATAATATATACAAGATGCATGCACTGTATACACTAATATCAACTAAACTATTTACATTCACCAATTATATTGTAAAACCGTATTTCTGTTACAGAGTTAAATCAAGTATGATCCAACATTAATCGGTATTGACTGTTATTTTTTTGAAATGTATAATAATGTGATGTTATATTTAGTACATTCACTTGAAATTACTTCATTGCGACGCAACACTGTACTAATTATGTTCATGATGCTCTAGTCTGACCGATACATGGCTGTGACAAAACTTCAATGGTCACAATTTATACACAGGCAGAGATAAAAACGAAAAACGTAGACATAATGCGATAATACACAAACGGTGAAATGATAATTATTGTTAATAAAATGTAATATGTTCTTACGATTCATGAGTAAAGACCATGCCAGGGTTGCCACCGTCCATGTGTCACTATGTTTGGTGTATTCGTTTCGACAGAGAGATTCTGGTGGGAAGTAGTTCAGTGTACATGGTCTCTGTATCATAAATAATGATAGTATAATAAGGTGATTTAGGCTCTAGTATGGCAAAAGGGTATAAGTGATGTCTTAGAGTTATAAGCTAAAGGGTTAATTTATGCACACTATATTGTTGCGCAGTCAGGCAGAACGATCATGTCTGGTTGTTTGTTGTTTTTCCTTTCATAATAATGGGCAGTGCTTTATTAATACATGAATAAGTTGCAGTTGTGCTGTTTTGCCTTCGATAATCTATAATATTATTGTAATTTTACGTGTTTGTCATTTCCATACATACATTGGTACGTTTAAAGGGAGAGTCACGTGTGGAATAGAGTATGATGATTTACTATACGATATATGTGTGTAATTAAAGATAATATGATATACAATAGGATATTATAGATCTGTAACAAAGGTGATCCGGCTTTCAAATCGTCAATGGGTCTTACGGTTCATATATGATTTACCACAGTCATAGGCTAACATATAGCCTGTTACGTGATTATAGGCGACATATTTAAGTCCACTTGATCATCAAAATAAACATAGCTGATAAACAACAACAAATAATTTTCCTTATCGTTTTAAAAAAAAAAAAATCATTTTGTACCAACCGATCAGAATATGAACAATATTTTTCTGGCTTACCAATTACTTTAAATACAAAGAATATTGGAAGTAAATATTGAAACTAAGTGAATCCCTGGGTATTGTAGTATTTAACATAGCAGTCAACGGTAGGCTCACCATGTAACGTAATGCTATTACTTAACGCTATGCGTACTCAATATTACCGAAAAATACTTAAAAAAATACAGGGATATAGCCTAGGCTTGTTGGTTGTAACATGCTGTGTCATATTTCAAAGACATTATCATTGCATTGCACATTTTTCAAATCGTGGAGTTAAATTACTATACGCTACTAATATTGACCAATGTAATTTTCCCCAAATATATATATATATTTATTTTTGGGAGGGGGTAGGTAGTAGATGATTAAACAGTTTTATCCCAAATGCATATTGACGAGAAGCATCAACGTGTGACATGCTCTAAAATAAAGATGCGTCACTGAGGTCCCTATGCTACGTTCGCCCTTGATATTCACTATGACGGAGTGGGTGCATCATAATTATATTACAAGTATATCATATGTTGAAATGTGGATTCGTCATATTTCAGTCACTGGTGGAAGTGACTGTGGGGTGCCTCAAAACAGTTTATGGTACCACACTCAGTTTATGGCCATTACTTTATTTGCTGACATTAAATCCACATCCGATGCCTGGATCTTTCTAATGTTATGCATAAAGCACATTTCGAAATGTAGGCACTACGGTGCTATCACAGTATCCACCGGAAGTCATGCCATTGCCATGGGGTGCGTCGGGGAGTGTCAGGTATATAGCCAATGGTACATGGTGAATTATGGTTTGATATACAGCGTAAAGGATTATAAAGCCAGTGATCATCTCGACTAGACAAATATGAGGGGGTCGGGGCTATTATTATTAAACCTGAGGGTTACAAGTTTAAGAAATGAGCAGATAAACACAATCAAGCAATTTAAATCAGGGAATGTTTTCAACAGAATTTAGTAAGATAAATTAAGCTTTAAATATTTCAGTTGAAGCCAGTAAAAAAATCTAACTGGATCCAGTTGGAAATTGGTTAAATTTGTAACTGGTTTCAGTTGATTTCAACTAGGTCTAGGCTATAGTCCCAACTGATTCCAAAGTGCAAATTTCAAAGTGCTAAACACTATCACCGGTTGAATCCTATTGAAATCAGTTGGATATTCTGTTAATTTTCCAACTGGATGTTTCTGATGAGTGCGTATCCTATTCCTAGGCCTACTCTTAAAACATATTTAACAACACTAACATGTTTACACTAAGATAAGTTAGGCTTAAAATTTAATTTTTTTGAGGTCTATTTATTATTGTCCCAATAAATTGGCGATGACCTATATGGAATCTAGCCTAGCGGAGGTTCACCCTAGTCTAGCCTAGCTAGGTGAACATTACATATGTAAGTGTAACGTTAGGCCTTAACGCTAATATTATACCAACCTAGATGTTTACTATTTAAATTACAACTTTTACTATAAGACGTAGCATAATTGAACAATATTTATGTAAAGTAGTAAATAAGAAGATGTCTACATGAAGCATATATTTTAATATAAATTTACTTAGGCCTATAATAGGTGTTAAAATCGGAGACATAGAACGGAAAGATGTGTTGCATAAACATACTTTGTTTGTGTATATTATGCATAGGGTTTTGGCAATTTCGCGCAACTGCTGCGACAAAACAGACCTAATTGTATGTCCATTCACGTAACATGACGTCACAAACAGACAGTTGACCAAACTCTCCATAGGCTCTGAGCTAACAGTAACCATCACTGATTATAGAGCATGTCGAAAGACGAGTCTTACCCTGAGTTTGAGAGCGTCAAGTTTCTTTACAGCTTCACCTTCTAAACAGAAGTCATACAGCTTACATACATGTTGTGACGTCAACAATACTTTATGGATGTACAAGCCTGGATGGAGAAACTGGTAAGCAAAATAAGATTTATATTATTCATATTTCAATATTATATTTGATGTAAGCCTAAATAGTATACCATTGCATGGTAGTAATAATAATAATACTTAAGTCTTTATATAGAGTGCCTTCCATCTTAATAATCGGCCTGGAAGGTTTATTTAATTTTACGACGCTAAGCGACCACTGAAGTAGGAGAGGCAAAAGCTTCTAAATTACAACTTCACGTCGGGTGCTCATCCAATTCATAAATTTGAAGTCAATTTTTTATTTTTTTTATTTGAGAAAGTCGTTCGCAAGAGAAAACCATGATTGCTCTCAGACGAAAACCCACAATACTAGGCCCGACCATATATCAAAGCGCTTGATGGTATTACCCTAGGCTTTGGCGTTGTCGTCATACTCATACCTATATGGTCCATTCAGCTATCTAGTGATACACGCGGATCATAGAAACACCTCGCTTATTCACATTAATTAATACACCTGGGTAAAGTGAAGCAATCAAGATAAAGTGTTTGGACAGTGTCACACCCCAAGACAGCCACCAGTAACGCAATTCTAGCCCACGACCTCACGGTCACGAGCCCGTTGCCCTAACTACTGGGTTATCTCGGCTCGAGAAAAGAACACGTTCATTATTTATGATAAAGAAAGAAATATCTTGGCTATAACTGTTGGGACACTTTGTTTATTGGAACACATTTTCCATTTTGTCATTTGTTGTGTTACCATAACATCAATTATCAAAAAAAAAGTTAATTATAGATATTCCGTTGTAGTCTGTAAGCCATATGACAAGCCCCTGGGTAAAATGTTTTACTAGTATGATGTATATTCGATTAAGCATTGTTGATGATTACCACGCGTAATACAAATAATAATAATAATAATACAACATTTATAACGCGCCGTCAATCTAGAAACTATTCGAAGGCGCAGAACAGATGGGTGGAATGTTTTACTAGTATGATGGTGGCATATATTCGATTAAGCATTGTTGATGGTTACCATGTGTAATAACAGGGGAAAAAATATGTAATAATACTAATAATAATACTAATACAGAATTTATAATGCGCCGTCAATCTAGAAACTATTCCAAGGCGCATAACAGATAAAAGCACAACAACTAGTTATAAGTAACCAATAATAAATTAGATTTCAGAAGAGACTTAAAAGAGCAAAGATTAGTACAATCACGAATATTTTGTGGGAGTTTGTTTCAGTTAATAGCCGCTGCAATGGCGAACCAACGATCACCATAACTGGAACAAGACATGGAGATAACCAGATACATTTTGTCAGAAGATCTATGTCTTCGGGTTGGTATATAGGGTAAAATAAGTTCAGAAAAATAAATGGGTGATAGTTCATTTCTGGGCTTTCTAAGTGAACATATTTATTTTGAATAGTATTCCCTCCCGTATTCTGTTTCCGAATTGAGATAATATGTTCATATTTACTAACTTTAACCAACAACACGAGCAGCAGTGTTCTGTGAACGCTGAAGCTTTATAATTAGTTAATGAGAAACCCCAAAACAAAAGTGAATTGCAGCATTCAAGCCTAGATACAACTAAAGCGGGAACGATTTTCGCCGCAGATTTATCTGTAAGGGTATTACGGGTGCTGTCACATGTGTACATAGTGTGATATGTACTTATAGACAGTCCTTCATTATTTTGTAACATTGTTACGCCCCATAGAAGGGGATGTTTGTATTTATAGGTTATGATAGACATAAACCATATTTAACTTATAACGTTTATATATCTACTTTTGTAAAGTAATATTCCTTAAAAAATGTCTCAATTAATTACCGCATGGGTATGGATGTACTGTAGACCACTAAGAATGTCCAATATAAATCCAACTATTTCTCTGGATTGTCGACCGCCAACGTCATATCTGGCACAGGAATGTTGGAATACATGTTTGTCCAAAGAGGCAGAGGGAAGGTTCTCTTGAAGAAGATATAAATGCACTATAGGAAACAAAGATAACGTTTAAACACATATAATATTACAATTGTAATAATTATTTTTAATGTTGGTTTTCAGGATTGATTGGTTTATCTCACCAGTGTATTTTACATGCATTAAATAGCCATATGTTACTAAACTGTTATCATAGAAAAATTATTATGTACAAGCTACATAATTGCTAGACAATATTCGGTACAATGCTCATTTTTCTGTAACGAATTTTGACTCTTGGGAAAGTTGTGTAACTCCCATGAATATTATTTTATAACGCTTACATATGCGCTAAGAATAAAAAATGCGCAATATTGTTTGTTGAAGGGTCCGCTAAGATCAAAACATAAACTCAAACCTTCAACATTTCGATTGGAGGGTTGATACTCTTCGGATTGGTCGAAACAAAGGAATCGTGCTTGATAATACTGTGACATTATATGAGTTAATGTCTCATTGGATTATCTAAGTTGTAATATATATGGTTTCGTGTATATTGCATACTATACAATATGTTATGTTGTAGTTACTAACATGTCTGTATTTGTTAGCATTCTCTTCACGGACTGCTATACCGAATATATATGATTTACATGTCGAAATAACATATGACTATGTTTGGCCAAACAGGTCATAGCCTAAACAATGGAGCACGTCAACAAACAATGCAATAAGTCGATTAAGTAAAGTAGTTTATGAAGTAGTGTATGAGTTTAATTTAATGGTACAAGTCGTTAACAGTTTTCATTGCATGGCTGACAAGAACCTTAGTATATTACAAAGTGAGTGCGTACTTAAATAACCAATCATATTTCATTTTAAATGAGCACGTAATTAAACATGAAACATGGTTGGTTAATAATAATTGACCTATTGACTACATCAATCTGGACTTAAAGGTTGACTATGACCTGATTGTCCAACCATAATATTACGATTTGTCAAAAGAGACATGTGCATCAACTGCGTATTAATCATGGTATATATTCTCGCTAATGCTTGAGACTCCGTGGTTTCCGTATCGATCTCAATAGCCATATATTACCTTCCGTATCTTTATGTAATGGTACTATAAAGTTGACTGAATAATCCGCTGATCAAGGTGTCCCTACATTTCATGGACGTTTTTCAAATATTGTGTAATTTATTATACGTAGATACTTCGAAATAAATGTCATGTAGGAATAATAAGAGTCGATTCGTATCACGTTTGAACTTAAATAGTAGTTCCAGACGTGTGTATATACGTTCAATACAATTATATCCTACCCGTGTCGATACAAATCCCTTCAACAATTGGAATATATGTGTAGTCCCGTAATTCCAGCATCTTCTTTACATAAGTCGACCATACGAAATGCTGGGAATTATCTGTGTTATGGAAATAATACATATTACATTTAGTTACATTATATGTGTAGACCATACTGAGGTCATGATGAGCTGTGAGTTTGACCTTTACCCTAATTTAAGTGGGCTATGTCCACGGGGGACTCCCCATAGGATCTCGACCATGGTGTATCCGAATTAATTCAAATTTGTTGTGCATATAAAATGCACGTTCTACATGTTTTTTTATCGTGTGAACTTTTGTAATTATGAGCTAATTAAAAATGTAACATTAAAATTTCACATTTAAATCTTGCTAAAAATCTAATGTAATTTAATTATATCTTAGGATAAAGATAAAAGGAAATCAGGAATGATACTTAGAATATATTTCGGGACTGACATGTAAAGAAAAATGGAGATAATGAGACATTTTGGTATGTTGTTATGTGTTTCTTTGTTTTGAAAGATTTTTTGTATTTGCTATGTATTCTATTATTTTGCGTCTTGTGTATTTTATTGTTCTGATTTATGGGGTATGTTATTGTTTGAGATGAAACGATTTGTATCTGGCAACAAATTGAGACTTACATAATGAACTAAATGTCAAATCAATTTTATATAATAGTGTTACAACACATATAATCGGTTTTCACATACATTTTGTGTACAAACATATACAATAATTGTTTGTTTTTAATATACTATGTTAAAATTTAGATGACATCTACATGTAATATCCGATTTAGACATGAATGATGTCAAAAGGCGCGCAACATATATACGAATGCAAAAAAAGATATAAAATAAAATTACATATCTCGAGCGGTTTAGATTCAAGATTAAAAAACATTATGTGGACATTAAGCCCCAGATAGTGTCAAATATATGACGAATACTTATTGGAGGTGATATGGTCATCTAACACATGTGTTGTACCAACGATATCTCCATGTTAGAACGCCAAAACAAAATTCGCATCTACATCATATAATTCTGACGTTCACAATATGTAATGGCAAATTCATCACAATACATAATATGTACGATGTGTCCATGTAAATTGTAAAATTCAGCTTCATTTCTAGAGTTGACCACATCGTATACCTTACATACTTGATATAACAAATATATGAAATAGAAAAATAATAATTCCATTCATTATTCTTACCCACTTTTATATTATTGTAAAACCACAGCTATACCACATTGAGGAACATTTTAAATTTAGTTTATACGCAATATAAAATATAGTTGAGTGTACCGCGACGTGGCTAGTAATTTGATGAAACATGGTTTACTGATATATCATACTGATATATCTGCTGACTAACTCTTTATCTACTGCTGCGGCTCTGCATACCACATAATTGTATAAACAATTTAAAAAAATGAGATCACAGCTTATACCATATACAGTGAATTGGTTCTTTAATATAAACAAATAATGGACGTTCATAATGCTAGGAGGGCGTTAAAAAGGAAAGGTGTGATATAGAAAATATTATTTATAAGCTACTGACAATGCGTGGTCACCAGTAAGGATCGGGTGGTTAGGGTCTGGAATATCTACATAAAAGAGCTGTGCAATAAGAGAGGGGTGCTGACTTGAATTTACCTAATTCAGTAATGGGTAGGTTAGTGGTGGAGGATATTTGAGAGTTGGAAGTGGATTGCGCTCCGAAAAGGACGACAGGGTAACAGGCAGGATGATTGGATGAAACGCTGGTGGAACTGTTTGTAATCATAGGTGAGGTAGGGTGCAGTGGCTAGCAATATTGCTTAATCTGTGTGTGAGGGAGTGAAGGACACCTAGTGATTGGCAAACAGGTCTTATTATGCCCATTTGGAAGCGTAAATGGGATATACACGACCCTGGGAAGTATCGGGACATCACATTATTGGTGAAAGTTTTTAAGCTAATTGAAATGATTTTGGCTAGGATAATTAGATCAATGGTTGAAACGAATATTGGAGAGGAACATCAGGGGGTTCGTAGGGTATGAGGGACAAGTGAGGTCCATTCTCTTCTCACTTAGGCAGCTAAAGGGAGTATTCTCAATTAGGGGAAGAGGGAGTATTGCATTGGGTTTTATGGATTTGGAGAAGGCTTACGATACCGTTCCTAGGGAATTAGTAATGTTTACGTTGAGGTGGATGGGTGTTCCAGAAGCGGAAGTTAGAATGATGGAGGGTCTTCATGGGGTTCAAAAGGGTAGAGTTCTGGTTGATTCAATTTTATCAGAAGAATTTCGGGTTAACATTGGGCTCAGACAGGGCAGTGTGCTGAAACCTCTATGTTTCATTATGGTAATAAAGTGATTAGCAAGGAAAGTCAGTACTAATAATATCCTGTAAAGGCTTTTATACGCACACGACTGGTCAATAGTTCTGGAACGTACGCGTGAGTTACAGGAGGTTTTGGTATAGTGGAATGATTTATTTGAGAGGCATGGACTACGTATGATCCTGGATAAGACGGAGGTCTTATCAGTGGGTGGGAAGCGAAAGGAGTTAGGTAAAAACCATAAGAGGCAAACATATTAAACAGAGTGATAGTTTTTCATATATGGGAGGATTGGTATATGATGACGGACATTCTGATGGGGAGGGACGCGAAGGGAGGTGCGGAAAAGGATTCAATCCGGGGCTCTGACCTGGAGGAATGTAAAGGGGGTTATGACAGATGACATTTTGAAGAAATACCCCCAAAATGGGTACATGTATTATTCCAGCATGTATTTACGGGTCTGAAAAACGTGACTCTGTATAATGCTCAGCAATAGCGTCTTAAAGTGTGCGAAAATAACTCAATGAGAGGGATTGCAGGGGTTAAGCGGGCGGAAAAGAGAATGCTAATTGATATAGGTGAGGAGATTGCGATGACTTTGAGTCATACAAAGAGGTTGATTAGGGGGAGTGTGAGGTCGGTTGGGCAAATGTGGTACAAATGGATGAAGGGCAGCTCCCAGAAATGGCGATGTCGCACATGGAAGCTGGCAGAAGGGGAGATAGCGATTGAGGTGGAAGAACTGTGTGGAAAGAGATTTAGGCACGCGCCGGCGGTGTGGTGGATATTAGAGCGCCATGGCTTTATATGGATGGCGATGGAGAGGGTTGGCCAATGATGCGGCTGTTACTTAAATTATTCCTTCACACCCATTGTTAGGGACACACGAGGTACAGAGCGATAGGTCTATGCCTAGGCTAGGCTAGAACAACTTATCTTTGATGAACACGGTGTAGAACTTCTAAATGGATAGTCGAATCTAAAATAAGGATACATCAGGGGTATACAAATACTAATATTTGTCATAGTCATACAAATCTGACCTGGTATCTCAGTTGATATAACGTTATACTTGTGATCGCAATATCAGGAGTATAAATACGGAGTGATGATGATTATATTTGATTTGCTATAAATTGTATATCAAAAGCTTTGTGTCGCTCATGTAACCTATACATTGAAAAGTGCCTGGAATCTTATTCATCTACACGTTTTAAATACCGTGAAAAAAATATATACCAACTGAATGAAATGTAGCAATTGGGACATGCACGTCATCTTATAAACATGTTCGTTTATGACTCGATATCTGATCAAATTGTATTACATATTTACCTGTAACGGTTGAAATGCATACATTTTTGACAACATTCTTAGAATGAGTTACTGTTCCTATCCATCTGCATGAACACGGCTCTTTCTTTAATTGTAAAATAAACGTCATCTCGTTTTGATTGAACACCTTGCCATCTTCAGTGACTCCACGTATATCTGAATAGTATACTATATGTATGGTATATAAATATATAAGTATATAATATGAGTATTATAATACGTATATGATATGTAAATATGAGTATAGGTCTATACACTATAAATATGATATATATATATATGAATATATAAAGATGTGTTACTCTTTACCATATCTATATTATTATATATTGTACCTTCTTGCATATATTTTGTTATTTATAATGTTATATGATTGATATACCTT
>JAODAI010022573.1:0-12702 GCA_027575025.1 Scotoplanes globosa | reverse complement strand
CCCGAGACAATAGCCACACAGCGCTGCCCAAGCGCATGTGTGCGGTGTTACATCAGAGTTTTCCTTCTCCTAGATGGCCTGCCTGCCAAGGCTAAGAAGCACCATCCACCCCCAAATATATAAGATTACATATTCATATAGCTGTTTGTGAAGTTGTGGGTACTAATTATTTTTGAAGTAAGGTCAGGGATGATGTACTAAGTACAGTATATGCAGAATACACATCATGATATGTGAGAGACATTGGTTACGTATAAGCCGTGGTACGACAACTAGTCCTGAAGCAGCACAACTATATATGATGATAATGATTTCTGGAGATGATATATCTTACTGAGGTATGCATACATCTAGAGGGGATTGTGACAAATAGTCATTATTTCAAATAATTGGGTGGATGTATCCATGCCAGCTATTTGTGGGATACAACCGGAGATAGCATTACGCCACCTTTATGTACCGACAAATACGGCAGCTAGGAAGGCCGTATAAAAGGCAAGATGTGATATGGAATATTGCATTTATAAGCACCTTGATGATGATGATGGAGGGAGGAAAGTTATCTTTAAGATGGCACGCAACAGGAAGAAAGAGGGCGTGGATATTAAGGAAGGCAGAGTGGTTAAGGATCATAACGGTAGGTTAGTCACGGATGAGGTGATTACGGTATGGGGGAACGACTTCAGAGAACTGTATAAAGCTGATCTGGATTTATCCAGCGCAGTTAGGTTTAAGATTGAGGTCGGCGAGATTTCGGACATTGAAGTGGATTGGGCTCTGAGACGGATCAAAAAGGATAAGGCTGCGGGTTCGGACGAAACGAAGGTGGACATGTTTATTCTTACAGGGGATGTGGGTGTGAAGTGGTTAAGGAGACTGATCAATGTATGTTTGAGGGAGGGTACTACCCCAAAGGAATGGCGGACAGTCCTGATTGTACATATTTGGAAGCAAACGGGTGATGTTCATGACCCAGGAACGTACCGTGGTATCACGCTGCATGGACAATTTTTTAAACTTTTGAAAAGGGTTTTGGATAGAAGGATTAGGACTATGGTTGAGACGGAGATCCGAGAGAAACAGCAGGAACAAATGATGGGCTGTTCTCACTTAGGCAGCTGGTGGAGAAAACAAATATAGGTGAAAGGGAGTACGGCATTGGGTTTTGTAGATTTGAAGAAGGCCTATGATACGGTTCCCAGGGAATTAGTTATGGTAAATAGTTGTACTTGAATCAGAGGTTAGGGTATGGTTATGGTTGGTTCAGTGATGTCAGAAGAGATTGCGGTTAATATTGGGCTTAGACAATGTAGTGCTCTCAGTATACTTATTAGCCGTATGGTAATGGAAATGATTAGTAGCAAAGTTAGCACAAACAATGTATTGAAAAAGCTGTTATATGATGACGACCTAGAATGAGTTGCAGGAGGTGTTGATATAATGAAAAGGTTTATTTGAGAGGCATATATTTCATATATGCCTGGATAAGAGATATGATAAGATATAGCTTTTACCAGTGGGCATATAACGGCAGGAGTTAGGTATAGCCCTTGCTGACAAAGGTATTAAGCAGAGGGATATTTATGCGGATCTGGGAGGAATTATTTATGGGGAAGGGGTCTGATGGGGAGGTGAGTAAAAGGATCCAGTCGGGAGCTCTGACCTGGATACATGTAGAAGGGGTATTTCAAATACATATATTTCTAAGAAATTAAACGGGAAGGTATTGTGTGCATGTGTTATACATGCATGTATTTATGGGCTTGAGACAGTGGCCCTGTCGGGGGCTCAACATCAGCGACTTCAAATATGTGAACATAATTGGATAATACGATAGCGGCGGTTAAGCGGGTGGACAAGAGTATGTTGGAGGATATACGGTAGGAATTTGGGATGAATATGAACAATGCAAAGAGGTTGATAAGGGGTGCATCAAGTGGGCTGAACATGTTGTTCGTATGGATGTAGAACAACTCCCGGAAAGGGCGATGTCGCTGGTAGGGGGAGACCTCACCTGCGACGGAAGGACTGTGTTGTGTTGAGATGGATTTTAGGAGGACTGGAATATTGGAGGTTCATGGCTATAGATAGAGGGAGGTGTGGAGTGATTTTGCCAATGAGGGATTTTGGAGGGATTTTGGAGAGATTTTGTCAATGATGTGGCTGTCAGTTAGTATTTTCTTCCTCACCCCTTTTAGGGATTAACGAGGTAGGTAGAGAGTATTATCTAAGCATGTATACTGGATGGATACCGTAGCTTTGTCTAACATGCAGTAACAAATAAATGCATGTAAAGGGAAAGGTCGTGGTGACCTGTGTTTATTGGTATGCCTCCTTTGATATTGAAAAATTGTGTTGAGAGGGATTATAGGAGGGATGGTGTGAATGATGGTTATATATATACATTATATTAACATATTGACACATAAATGTTGCTTTTCCACCTGAAATTACGTACTGTCAAATACGATTTTTTTAAAGAAAGGCATATTGTGTGCAATACAAGAGGTGCCACAAATAATTTTCAGTGCACGTTTTCGTAAATTATGTATACGATAGTATACATAATTAAGTTAAGTTAAGTTAAGTATTGATTTGATTTGATTCAACTTTATTTTTCACGCAAATCACATTTCCAACAATATAATATATAATTATTAAACATTAATTAAGAAGATAATAAACGACTTCATCCTGAAAGGAGGTTCCCGAAAAGGTATGATTAGCTTATCAAGCAGAAACCCATATAACAAGCAACGGATTATTGCATACACATACACCTATTAATAACATAATCAATGAAACTATAATGCCTTAAATTTAGATTGAAAGTAGAAACAACATTTGTATCCATGTGTAGGCAACTTAACGTACATCCGGACCTAATATTATTATCAAGATTAGTCAAAAGCGTACCAACTGTAACACGAATACCATGCTGTGTTAAGGTCATTTTGTTATGGGGGAATACTAATATTATTATAACTTATTACTTAATGAGAGTGACAGTCAAACCTACTATGAAATATGTCACATAATGATATTGGTAATACATTATGATTGATTTAAAACATGAAAGTGACAATCTGATGTTTATTTATATCATATATGTGTATAATATTAAGTTATCAAAATATAGGTTTTGTGTGAGTTGTATTATAAGAACCACAGATAATTCGAAGAATATGCCTTCGCAAAATTTCAGAATTTTTGAAATCGATATATAAATGTACTACCCGAAACAACATTACAATAAGAAATGTACGGTTATATTTTACTGTGTTATAAATATATAACAGCATACGTTTTGGAAAATAAAGTTTAAGTTTGTAGACAATACTAAATCCCTTTGGAATTTTGCTGCATACAACATCGATATGACTCTTCCATGCTAGGATTGAGTCCAAAATAATAACTAGATTTGTTTAGCTCATCCCAGCTTGTCTGGGTTGAGCTTTTGTTAGACCGTTTATGTCTGTCTGTCAGTCTGTCAATCAGTCAGTCTATCAACAATTGATTAAAATAGCTTCTTGAACAGTTGTTTTCGGATTTTGTAGAAACTTGGACACAACGACCATTGAGCACTGAATCCTATTGGGTTTTCGCAAATTTGAGGTCAAAGGTCAAATAGGGGTTATTTGAGGTAATTCTTTGAAAATCTGAAAAATGCTTCTTCTCCTGCAGATTGCTGTGGATTTTGATGACAATTTGTGACAATGACAGTCAGATATGCCTTCCTACGGGGTGCTCAGGATTTTTTGATAAACTGTCATTTAAGGCCGTTAAATGTGTTTTGTAATTAATTTTAAATAATAAATATATAATTTGACCTTCAAGGCTGCCATTACATTTTACTCCACAGACATGTCTGCTGTGAGTTTTTAATTAAATATCCCCTGCCATATCACACACTATTTTTCAGTGCTCAGTGCTGTGTTGTTAGCATGGTAGACAATTTGTTCCATTTGAGTTTATTCTGTCAAAACATTAATAATATAATACTATTGATAATTTGCCATTGGTTCATCAGCCCTTATCATACTGTGGACTAAAGCTATACTAATATTGTTGATAATTTGCCATTGGTTCATCAACCCTTATCATACTGTGGACTAAAGCTATACTGATACTATTGATAATTTGCCATTGGTTCATCAACCCTTATCATACTGTGGACTAAAGCTATACTGATATTATTGATAATTTGCCATTGGTTCATCAATAATGTTAATTCCAGACCGACACGTATGAGAATCCCAGGAGAGCATTAAATTGATATTACAGTTTAGCCCTTTCCATGCTATAAAGTGATAGCTATGTTAACATTGAGGGATGGGTATGAGCTACTGCACCATTTGCGCTCATGTTACGATGATACCTTGAATATTAATGAGTGGGCGAGGCTTTAATCGTAAAATATTGCGAAAATCGCAAGAAATGGCTTGTGAACTAACCGTACGTCGTATTGAGTTGATATTTAGTACAGGGCTGCTATATGGGTAGGTTAGGAAGCCTATTCATTTTGACGATGATACCTCGCATATTAATTAGTGGTTGGGGCTTTATTTGTAAAATATTGATATGCTAGAGACTAGGCTATTTTACAATGTACATGCAAAGCCCTCGGAAAGAAGAAACCTATCTATTTTGGGTTGTGATTCTATGCATATTAATGTGTGGGTGGATCTTATTGCGAAAATATCAAGAAATGGCTCGTGAACTGGCTCGTGAACACGATATTTCAATAATCGTAGGTCGGATTAAATTGATATTTGCTATATGGATGCCCTGCTGGCTAGTTAGGAAGCCTATTGATTTTGATGATGATACCTACAGTACCTTGCATATTAATATTTGTTCGTCGAAGCTATAGTGTACAGGCGAAGCGCAAAATTAAGACAACAAATCATCATGCACTTTGCATGTTTCTTGTTAATAATCCGGGCACCTACCCGGGCATAGACGGGACTGTAACTGTGCGTTTCTTCCTTGGCTACCGCTACAAGTGCATAACTGGTATATCAAAACGCTATTGGTACATTCTGTAGCTCATATATACAGTAGCCCAGGCCTCCACGTATGAAAAATGCCAGGAGAGCATATCAATGCTCTCCTGGAGAATTTTAGGGGAGAGCATTTATAAGCTCTCCTGGATATTATAGTCGCTGTTTTTGTGTTCTAAAGTAAAAACGTGTTAAGACTTGGTTGAATAGACACCTTCCTGTTAGAAAATAAGGTAAAAACATGAAAACTTTAACACTAAAAAAAGAAAAGTTTTTTGTATTTTTTAAGGAGCTCCATAGAGAGCGCTCCTCAGTGCCTGTCAGGAGCGTTTAAGGAGCACGATCGCGCTGGCGCTCCTCAAACGTGGAGGCCTGGTAGCCAGATGTGTTGAAAAGGGACCAATTGATACATATAACGAACAGAGCATGATCAAAATGATTTTAGTACCTGATCCACATCCACTATGATTTTACAAGTGTAGGGTATGACAGACTGGCACATTTTTGACCGTTTCTGTCGGCAGTGCATAATAAGAGTGTGCTGCGTAATTTGTGAAGTGGTTTATAGGCCTCCAACTAATAGGCAGCTATACTGGGAACTGTTTTGTCATCTAGTTTTGCACATTAAATGACAAAAATGTTACTCTATTACTTACTCTATTACTTTACAGTTAATTTTCATGCCCATGTATAAATAAGCCCGGCGGAGTAGTGACAATGAAATTAGACACCATATCCCAAGCCAAATGTTACTAATAGTGGTTAAATTGAGCCCTATTAATGGAACTTTTTTAACATAGACCGTTTTTGCATGCAATATGAATTCAAAATGGAAAAAAATGTGTAGATAAGCCAATATCATCTCTAAAACTATGACTTAATAGGTTGGTGATTTTAGGTAACTATTAAAACGTAATGTACAACTTATATGCCAATAATAATAAAGATTTATCTAAAAAAATTAAGATTAAAAATCACAAAAATTGGTTGGATAAACACCTTATTTTCACACTGGGTACAGTTGGTTGATTAGTTCAACGGTTGAAAAATCCAAATGGGGGAAATTGGGTATATGCAACTCGAAGGGTGGTAAATTTATGACCATATGGTAAAAAGGTCCATTCATGCATGTCACATGGAACAATTTGTCCTACTTTATATCCCTGTTATATTTGAACTAAGCTCCTCCCTAGCCAACACTTCAAATTATTTTTATCTCCGCGAAGTCAAATTGATATAATGTATTTGTTTAATTGTTCATGTGCCTTTCATGTTATGTACTGTAATGTATACAGTAGACTATTGTCCAGAATAGGAATGTTTTCAATTGAATTTTGATCACCAAAAGTAGCGGTCTACAATTACACACTGTATTTCGGTCTGTCCATAACTATGCCAGGCACTCCCCCGACCCAAGTTTAGTTACTAATTGTAGGGTTAATAATAATCATGCATCCATAGTGGTCCACAGCTGCTGTTGATAGTAATAATTTATCATTTATACCCTGAAGAACTGCACTACTACATTGGTCAAGGATATGATTATAGGCAATACTGATTTTTGCCTGATTGTTCCAAAACAAGTCAAACTTTTCATTGCATTACTTATTTTCTCTCCAATTATTTGCTGTAGATGATGTGTGGATATCTCAGGAGTCAAGGCTTCATTATTCCAAGGCATAGGGTACGCACCATTATACGTAGTGTTGATCCAGTTGGGAGTGCTACCAGATGGGGAAGGACAGTTGCCAGGAGAACTTATAGTGTTCCTTCACCCAACAGTCTTTGGCACATAGATGGACATATGAAATTAATAAGGTTTGTAAAGTTCTTTCAGTACTTAGTCTACTCAGCAGAGAGCATACTCAGTAGCAAGACCTATACATAAATTCACATACATTTGTGACAGACCATGACAAAACGGGTATTAAGTCAGCAATTTTTATTTTGAGATGCCAGGTTACCAGGGCAGACAGTTATAACCACGACGGGGGCCTTCGCAATTAGCACCGACCATTAATTTATATACCTGGAATCACCACCGAAAACAGATAAACTTCTTCCCTGGGCTATAGAATATCATTTTGGCCAAATCTCCCCCAAAAATACAAGGGCTTCATCTGTACATGGATAGTAAGTTAGCCTACCCTCTGACCTAATAATAATTTATGAATAAAGCCCTGCCCACTCATTAATATGCGAGGTATCGTTAAATCAGTAGAGGGCATTCCTGTACCAAATATCAACTTATTCCGACTTACGGTTATTGGGATATCGTGTTAACAAGCCATTTTTTGACATTTTCTCAAAAAGCCCCTCCCACTCATTAATATGTGAGGTATCGTCGTCAAAATTAATAGACTTCCTAACCGACATGGCATCACTATACCCAATATCAACTTAATCCGACTAACGGATATTGAGATTTTGTGTTCACAAGCTATTTCTGGAGATTTTTGCAATAAGCCCCTCCCACTCATTAATATGCAAGGTATCGTTGTCAAAAACAGTAGGCTTCCTAACCGACCCACATGGTATCCCTATGCCAAATATCAACTTAATCCGAATTACAGTTATTGAGATATCGTGTTCACGAGCCAAATGTCACACACACATACTTGCCATAACCATAAATAATTGGGGTAATTTTTGTGTGTTCATTTTTTGCACAGTCGATTATTATGACATAGATTCATCAAAATCTCAGTCGGACGAGCAGGGATTTTTCAGAAAACTGGTTGAGTTGTCGTGGAATGACCCTGACAATTCACTTCATAGACGTATACTTACCCTAACAACATCCTTAATGCCTATCTACTCCCCATAACATCAAGCACATTACACACCCTAGACTCCCCTATCGGCCTCACGATCTCCTAGGCCCTGCCTCCTAGGCCCCGGATTATATTCCAGTGGCTCTAACTGGTATATCAAAGGCTTTGGGTGGCTCATAACCACTGTGTTGAAAAGTGCCAGGAAAAAACCTATTCATGATTCATTCATTGGCCTAGGTACTCAGATCTGAAATCCGCCCGTTAGAGGGCAGTATAGTCCACTTTATTTCTCGTCTTAAACCCCATAGCATCTATTAATTTGGTCTATCAAGATTCCGTTTAATATCTTGAAAATTTGTGTATCATCCTACAGTTTGTTTCCTGCTTTTTATGTTGTTATTGACAAGTGAGGGATCTAATACAGTGTCGGCTAAGTTATTAATTTATTTTCTGATTATTGGACATTACATAGCAAGTACAGTCTTCATGTGAAATGCCAAATTAGTAACTTTGGCGGATACTGTATAATAATATGTTAAACATGCATCACTCAAATGACCACTTTCAATGCTTTCTTTACATTACAGGTGGGGATTTGTTACACATGGTGCAGTTGATGGATATTCCAGAATGGTCTTGTACCTCAACTGTGCACTATCTAATCAGGCAACAGTTGTTCACATAGAATTTGTGAAAGCTGTTAAAAAGTATGGACTGCCTTCTCGTGTAAGGTCAGACTATGGTGGCGAAAACATTGATGTTGCAATCCTCATGAACTTGTTGCGAGGATTTGAAAGATGTAGTCACATAACTGGACAGTCTGTTCACAATCAACGAATTGAACGTTTATGGCGAGATGTACATAAAGAAGTCACATCCGTTATTTATAAAGAGATGTATCAGTTGGAGGATGACACATACTTAAACATTGACAACCCCCTTGAATTATTTGCCCTTCATTTTGTGTACCTGCCCGAAATAAATGAACTGCTTAAAGAGTTTCTAACAGGATGGAACACTCACAAACTTAGAACGGAGTCAAACAGGACACCACGTCAAATTTGGCTCGATGGTTTGCTTGACAATGCAAACTCAGATTCAACAGCTGTAAAGGAGATTTTCGAAGGACACAGTTTGGAAGAGAGACTTGATGCCTTGTTGGATATCAATGTAGTTGACGGTAATCAGGGACCAGCCATTGTTGCACCAAATGCTATTGTCACTTACCCTGTAGATCTACCACTAGATAGAGAGCAGATTCGACAGCTGAAAATTACTGTTGGCAATGCAGTAGGAAGAGTTGCAAAGTATACTACATGTGTTGCTACTCTCCGTAACATTTTAGGATAAAGTGGGTTTCAGTAAAGAAACTAAATGATAATTTTTATTGATTTTGGTGTTACATTTTTGGGGTGATATATTCCGTTCAAAAATTGTGATTGTTCCATCATGTCCAGAACTCACATGTATGAAAATTATATTAAATTATGACTGTTTGTGTTAAATACATTTTGCATCACTAATTATACCTTGATTCGCAAGGTTAAGGGTTTAAAATCTGGAGTGGTGATGATTATATTCCAGTGGCTCTAACTGGTATGGGGTGACTCATATAACCACTACATTAAAAAGTGCCAGAAAACCTATTCATTCATTCATTCATTTGTGGCTAACTTAAAGATATACCATGCGAAAATATGTGATTTCTGGCACTATTTCACCCAATTTCAAAATTTTGACGAAGCTACTGTTAATATAGACCTAAATAGTGCATATAACTCTATGATGTCACAGGTGGTGTATCAATTTTTATTTTGTAATATGACTATGAATATTGCATGCTATGCATTGACAATACTGTATAAATTAAAGCTACACATATTTGTATACAGAGATTACCACCAACTAATTAACAAAAATGTTTTCAAATATAGATAATATTTTTGGGAGTGTGACTTATAGTAGGCCTACATTAATGGTGGAGATAATTAGGCCTAATTTTGGACACTGTCAAAGTTGGTCAATCGGTGTGTCACTGCACTATTGTTGACCTAAAGTTGTAGACAAGTCATTCGGATACTGCCCAGTTTACTTGAAGAGTAGACATATGCCTAATAAATATTATTCTAAATATTGAAATAATTACATTATTATTTCTTTATTATGACATGGCCTATGTGTGACCTGTAAATGCACCATCAAACAGAACATTGTACTCCATACTGCACCCTAAGCATTCTATCTATTCATATTCCAGTGGCTCTAAATGGTATATCAATGGCTTTGGGTGGTTCATGTAACCACTGCATTGAAAAGGGCCAGGAATCCCAACCATTCATTAATCCTGTCATTTGATAAATCTAAGTAAAGTATGAACAGTGAACACTTAAAATTTATCAACAATGTGTGATGTGTGTTTTGTTTCTGCATGTTGTATTTTTTAAGGTAAACAATATTCAGGGAACAATGCATACATTAAGGGGTTTCTGTTGACAAATGATTACTGGCGTCTTTGATGACGTCAAACCGGTTATCATCTCGGCAATGTATACCCCTTAATCTTTAGCTCAGTTGGTGACTCATATAACCGATGTGTTTAAATGGGCCAGAAAACGTATTCATTCATTCATTAATTATTTCCATTCATACAATTTAAGATAAATAACACAATAAACAGTAAAATATGGATTAGTTTTTGTTGATTATTTTTAATTCCGAACGAACTAGCAACTTGACCCTTTGACTGCCAATTGAATTTACTGCATCGCTGCACACACTGGCTCATCTGGCTGCCGTGCACCGATTGAAATGGCCCCGACTTTCCTGGCACGTCGGACCGTTCATTGCATGTTTTCAGTGTCCCATGGTGAAATTCTCGGCTACGAGTCCTGTGTGCTCAAAGCAAGCCACATTTGATTCTCTCTCCTCTCAGCATGTATGAGCATGCCTATGACAGTCCAAGGGTTAACTATATGCTACAACGGGACATTATAAATTGTCCACTTTATTCACTCAACTTGAGACCACTATCAGCAAAACATGCAATCAACATTGTCAGCATAGTGGTATAATGACGCACAAAGTATGCGTAACTACATATCGGTGTTGCCAATAGTGATATTAAATATCTCTGCTACAACATGCAGTGCACACTGTCACTGATATATCAGTGTATGTGAGTACTACATGTCCATATACAATCATTGCCTTATGCACTAAGGATACAATGTTTAGATATTAAAGGCACCTTTCGGTGACAATTGTCATTAGTTACAATACCTGGCTGGTGAGATGGTTGGTTGTGTGAGCCATACATTTTAATTGTTATTCCAAACACACATGATGCACTGCATTACACTACATTACTGGGCTATATAGTGTATGTAGGGAGTAATATTGATACTCCTATAAGTAATCCGTTTGGTGTAGCTTGTTGTACATGATCATTCCAATTTCATACAAGCCTTCACTACAGTACTACTGACTGCGGAGTCCTAGTTAATAACTCCATGGTTTTGTTATAATACATACTACTACTAATACATACTACTACTAATACATACTACTACATGTATAACATAGACTAATATTAATTATTAGTGGGTAGTTTCTGACAAAAGTACCCTATTAATTATATTTCTAGGACATAGCTGCTTCATAAATTTTGGCCCTTTCTCCCAGATATTTGCAATGCAGATGCGCCCTATACTGGATATGAAGTGACCTACCCGGGAACACCGCTAATATATGAACCTGGGAGGTATCAAAATCAATAGACTTCCTAACTGACGTAAAGCAGCCATGTACCAAATATCAATCCAAATTACTGTTATTGAGATATCGAGTTATAAGAAGTAACATTTTTGCAATAAGCAGTGCTGACTAATTAATATGCATGGCATCGCCGCCGTAAATCAGATAGGCTTCTTCTCTGGGCAATAGAGTATCATTTTCCCAAATCTAAAAAACGTGAGGCTTCGCCTGTACATTGCAAAATAGCCTCTAGCCTATCAATATTTTACAAATAAAGCTCCGCTCACTCATTAATATGCGAGTTATCATAGTTAAAATCAATATGCTTCTTAATAGACGCACAGAGCATCCCTGCAGCAAATATCAACTAAATCCGACCTATGGTTAGTGAGATATTGTGTTCACAACTAGCCATTTCTGAGATTTTTTAAAAATCGTCAAAATCAATAGGCTTCTTAACCAACATGCAGAGCATCGGTGTACCAAATATCAACTCAATCCGACCTGTGTTCATCGAGATATCGTGTTCATGAGCCATTTCTTGAGATTTTGTCAAGAAGACTTGCCCACTCATATTAATATGCGAGGTAACATCGTTAAAATCAATAGACTTTGTAACCGACCACAGATCAGCCCTGTATCAACTCAATCCGACTTACGGTTACTGAGCCATTTCTTGATTGTCGCAATAAGCCTCTCCCACTCATTAATATGGAAGGTATCCTCGTCAAAACCAATAAGCTTCCTAACTGAGCTGCATAGCATCCTTGTAAGAAATATCAACTCATTCCGACATACGGTTATTGAGATATCGTGTTCACGAGACATTTCTTGATATTTTCGCAATAAGCCCTGCCCACTCAATAATATGTGAGGTATCATCGTCAAAATCAATAGGCTTCCTAACCGACCTGCAAAGCATCTATGTACCAAATATCAACTTAATCCGACTTACGGTTATTGAGATATCGTGTTTCGCAATAAGCCCCGCCCACTAATTAATATGCGAGGTATCACAGTCTTAGGTGGGTTTCTTCCGTGTGCTATAGGGCATAATTTTTCAAACATCTCCCCCCAAAAAATGCAAGGGCTTCCCCTGTAAATTGTAAAATAGCCTAGCCTCTAGCCTATCAATATTTTACGAATAAAGCCCCGCCCACTCATTAATATGC
>JAODAI010022462.1:0-12703 GCA_027575025.1 Scotoplanes globosa | reverse complement strand
CAGTCACATATACAAGATAACCTGAAGATGCCTATGATATAGGGCCTATTCAAAATCGGCAGTTAGTTCAGAAACCAACAGTATGTTATAATCTCAATACATGTTAATGTATTGAGATAAAAATCACACTGTTCCACTCTTCCGGATTAGAATCGACTGTTCCATAAATTTGTTCCACTTGAAATGAAAAAAAGGTTAATTATTAATGTAAATTGAAAGCGAAGTATATAACCCTTGTGTGAAGAAACAGTTCTACATGCATCTTGAGGGCAAGAAGTAGGGCTTTGGTGAGGGAAATGCCATATATACTTTAATACTTGTTACAAACTTATGAAAAATATATCTATCAAAGTGTGCAATGTCTTGCGAGTGTGCATGGGTTCTGCCGTCAGTGTGCTGAAAATTAGATGGCCACAACGTCAAGGGACAAATTAGTTACACATAATTAACTAGCAGTATTTTCTAATCAATGTCGCAATTGATTAGTAATTACTCAATTTTGACTAGCATATAATTGTGATTAAACATTTACTAAAACTGATGCACTAGGTATGATTTAGTCATAATTACAATGGATAATTTTTGATGTGTACACATTGTGACTCTCATAATTTTATGACCACACAAAGACATATTTACTGTGTTCAAGTAGTGTGTACAAACTGTGCGCGCTAGTGTGTTGGCCACATAGTGGATTTCTATAGTAAATTTAGTCTCGATCCATACAAATTCAATAGCCCCACACACAAGAAACTGTCAATGTTAGAATCGGTAATACAACTCTGTACAATGCAGGCTTGTACCTATTATTAATCATGGTGAACGAATAATCATTCAGAATGATGGCAAGTTCATTATTAATTTATTTATTAACAATTTATATTTTACACTTGGCTCTCAGATCCACATTGTAGCGGTATATTTGAACATTAATTTTTATGATATGATTCTTATGAATATTCATATCTTTTGGCTTTACCATGATAGGAAAAAAATTACACTATAAACAGTAACACAGTTGAGTTAGGCCTAAACACCCCAGTTAACGTTAGGCCTAACGACTAGTAGTAACAGTTCCGTCTATTATTAAATTTATAAGCCACTCAAATTAACATGAATACAGCTTCAACTTCAAGATTGCCCAAACTCAGGGCCTCAAACTCACTTGATTCATATGAAGACAATCTGTATAGGCCTAGGTACGCTATATTAATATACTTTTATTTTACGGTTATAAATTAAAAGAAATTTAAACATGAAAATTGAAATTGTCCAAAGGTCGCTTCAACTTCTGCAAAAATAACGAAATTATACTTATCATCATCATCGTCGATCACAGTTTTCGGATAAAATGTACTCGACTTGTCTTGTCACCGATAATTTTGGAAGAGGGCGATTCCGTGCAAAAGTGGACATGACATCCAAAAATGAAAATATACGGGATCCGACTGGGAATTTGGTGTCAAATGAAAGCTAACTAGTTATATTTTTCAGATTGAAACTCAGAATTTAATTTTTTACGTGTTTCGGTACCGAAAATAGTATCACACAAACATAGTGGGCGTATATAGTCTATATTATTCTTAACAGTTTACAGAAAAGTATAGGCTACACATTCAACCATAATATATATTATACAAATATATGAGTGCAATGGGGCTGCCGCGAGAATATTTCATGAGTTGAAAGATTGTACGGGTTCCATTCAACGAGGCGGGGCCGAGTTGAATGGTACCAGTGCAATCTTTCAACGAATGAAATAATATTCATTATTTAATTATTTGTTTGATACAACACCCCTTTATTGATTTTAATTAGGCCTATAGCGCATAGATATAGATTTCACAATTCGATTAATAAACAGCAAATATTTGAAGTAACATCGGAGTCATACTTTCCAGTAAGTCACACTCTGCAAATGATACAATTATAGTAATTCATTAAATATTTGTCGGAGTATTTTGCATGGAAACCTCCGAAATTAGTCTTTTATCATATATGATATTAATCTTATTTTAAATGTTATCTCCATTGATATAGTTATAAAATAATATGGTTATATTGTCCAAATATAGTATACTATACCATATTTTATTTAGTATGTTATGATATATATAGCCTATATAGCCTGGAATATATAGATATGTGGCATATATGCCTACGTATATTCAGGTGCGTATCAGGGGATTTGTCCTACATATCTAAGCATGGTTGACGTGTATATATAATGAAATATTTTTACTAAAAAACTACCTCCTTTATCGTAGGAAATTGTACTTTCCGTGCTCCGCAAGTTATATCCAAATTTTAAATTTAACTTATTTTAAGGTTTTTATGGTAAATAAAATAAGTTTGAGTCCGAAATATATAATTTACACATATAACGGTGTGCCAGACGCATTGACGAGAAAGATACTGAAACCCAAATTGTTCAATATCGATATTTGTATTTGAAACTAGGATAGCCATACGAGCCCCTACATGCCGCAAGGCTTAGCTACGAGGACATACATTACAAAGTTTTTATTAATCAGGCTGATGTTGTTATTTTTGAATATAAATATGTTTTATCGGGACAAAGGTTTCATTTATGATTGTCTTGATGTACGTATGTGTATATATGTTAGGTTGTTTAAACCAATATTTTATAGTTATTAAACATTTGGCCTGCCATAGGAGTGTACCGATTTTGGGTCTCGCAAAGGTGTTTAGATGCGAAATGATGCTACCATTTCAATATGTAGCAATGTAATGGCAAAAGCCTCGTCTCTCGAAATACATTTTAATGAGTTTTTGTGTTTCTTTAATTCCATGGTATATAAAAATATATATTTTGTGTTTGCTTGGATATATAGGCCTATTTAATTTATTTTGCACACTAAACCAGTTACAAACAATGATTGTGCAGTGGTAACTATATGCACCACTTCATGTTATTATCACCACACATCATAGCTATAATAAAAGCACAGGCTTTGTGATTCAGTCGTTTTATGTGTGTTAAGTGGTGTCCTAAGCCAATATTGGCCCTTAAATTTCAGTATTTTTTTTAAATAAGTGTTTCACAAGGTTAAAAAAATAGTACAAGTGGTATAGAAATAGTTAAATTATAACTTTTAAGATAACAAATGGTAAACACGCAAGAGTCACGTAATCACTGTTACATTGTTTGGTCGGTTTGACAATGTTTTTCAAGTGGCAAAAGCCTGTTAATTTATAACCTTTAAAACTGTAGGCCTACAAGATGCAAGGGTCGGATGTTTGGTCTTTCGCTAAGTGAGAACCGGGGCAAATTATAAATGAATGCTAAAATGTTAGCTAAGAAAAAAAAATCAAAGTTGAATAACGAGTCCAAGTCTCGGACAAATCAGTTTAATGCGTGGTTGAAAATATGTTGGATGATCGGCACGAAGTGCGGAAAAATGCTGTACATCGCTCCATCCATATTTTTATGGGAAAATTGATGGAAAATATGCTCAAGAGGGTCGGCCGCGCGCCTTGCCTACGTGCTTGAGCCTCCCCCCAAATTGATGTGAGGATCTTCCCCATTGTCCGGGCCCTTCTAACTGTATAGCCACGCGAAGCCGGGTGTAGCTTCTTCCGACGATTGTCTTCCACTGTAGTGTGAGTGAGCTGATGGGAATGACTCCATTGTTTACTTTTCGTGTTTGACTACAGTATGTACAAAATGGTGCCAGGGTCGTGACCTCCCAGCATCTTCGTAATACGTGGGGTGAATCTGATTAGGGGGTGGAATGAGTTATTCGTGGGAAAATACAACTAGTATTCCAGCGCGAATAGTGGGATTTTTGGGGTGTTGTAGTAATTGGGAGAAATTAGTGATTGCGGGGTTAATCGTGTCGTATTTGGCGAGAAGCGCCGTGAAAAAATGGCAGTGACAAGTATGTGTAACGAAAAGAGCAGTATTCTGAACGAAACGCCCCAAAAATTGGGATATGTAATGGAATCGTGGGAATCACAAAGTTCAAGCCTACACCACTGGTCTAGGATACCTGCAATATATTAGTAAATAGCAAGACTATATATATACACGGTGTTAACTGACATATCAGATTAGGCCTACTACCAGTAATTGTCCATAATTTGTTCACAGTGAAAAAAAAATCAATTGGAAGGCAGTGGAATAAATTTCATCAAGGGTAAAATACTTTATTTCACTATCAAGAAAAATAATAATCTACATACCCCTATACCTCGGGAAATTATACTTTTATATGCCTTCTTTAATATACCCTACATGTTTTACTTTTTGCTATACTATAAGTGGAATAATTTATTCAAATATTTGTATAGAAATATTTGAATCAATTTTGAAATTCTTTCTTATCTGGAGTAGGCTACATACACGTTTTCCCCAATCCCCAAATAGGTCCAATCTCACGACTTGCTAACATGTAATCTAAATACGAATTGATTCCTCCAAATTTCTCTGTTTGGAGCTATATATTATATCCATAGTGAAAATCGTGTTTTGAGAGCACAGTGCCTGAACAACAATCTCAGTATAGGCCCATGACGTAGACGGTATATTCCTGTATTTTGTTTGAAAATGAAAGTGCTGAAATGAAAATCGGTGCAACTTTTAATATAAATTATCAATGAATAAGATTTACACGTAGGCCTACTGCTTGCAATAAATCCAGAGATACATGACATATATTTTATAACTTCACACAGGTCTCACATTTTTAGGACCATCGAGATCGAGCAACCGAAATTATCGAGTGCGTGTGTGGGGCAGGGGATAGAGGGGGGGGGACCCTCAGTTTCAAATAACATTATCCTTTGATAAATTTCGTACCGGCATTAAAGTAGTATAGGCTTATATCACTTATATCAATACTCACTTATATCATAGCGTCACACAATCACAGTTGAAAATAGAACCAAGGAAAGAGAAGAAGGCGGCACCTAACAACCTCAGCACACGTGCAAAGAAAGCCAAAGCACAGGAACAGTATACTCACTAGGCAACAAGAGTGTGCAGAAAAGTATCAAAGAAGGCAAACGAACTATTAGACATTAGATTAGACATCACCAATGGCGGATTTAGGGAAATTTTGATACGGTTTCAAAACTTGTTCAGCTTAAATTAAGTCTACTTGGCCCGGGCCCTTGTGTATTTTCAATTTAGACGGTTTTAAAACTTGTTCAGCCCCCCAATCATGGATACAGTGTGATAAACAACATTTTTTTCGGCGGTGCGCATACTGATTCTACAAGTTCGAACTAATAATCCGTCACTTGAGGATGTGACCAAGTGGAGGGATTTGCGCATGTATAGGAACCACCTCACACCCCTTAACGTTATTGCATCTTTCATGATTAGGACTATATGATCGCAATTATTATATTCCTAGATTACATATAGCGAAACTTATATTTTCCGTTTTAGGCCAAAATACTGCACAGTTTGTTTTTGGAGCAACTTTAAAAACAAAATGTTCTTAGCTAACCAAAAATAATAATAATATAACACTAAATGGTATACACTCATTTAGCATACAAGACGCTAATCTAACATGAAGCCCTCTTTAGATGTGAATCAAACGTTAAAAGAAAATAATATATAGGGTCTACATGTGAGTGACTGATTTACCAAATTTCCCGAACCTTCTAACGCTACGGTCATATGTGTCACCCAAAGCCAAGGATAAACCAGCCGAAAGCCACTGGAATCAAAACCACCATCCGTATTCGAACTCATGAAACATCATTAGCAAAGCATAATTATAAAGTATTACATTGCCGTAAAACAGTCATAGTATATAACTAAGAATGTAAAATATTATAAAAATGTAATGATAATATAAAATGTAAGACATATTAACTGTTAAACATTTTGTACTGGATCTCACTTAAACATTTGTTACTTTAAAAGTAAATTTCACAGACTTTTGTGAATTAAAAACATTATCAAACATATTGAAATAATAGCACCATTTCGCATCTAAGCACCTTTGCCAGTCTAACATTTTTCGGTACGCTCCGCACCAAACGGATTGGCTCTCCGCTTCGATAGTGGAAGGACGCGGCGGAGAACACTGATTTGACAAAAAACAGAATATAGGCCTATTTGTTATTGATAATGATCGTATTTACATTGAGACAGGGCATAGGCATAGGCCTCTATTAGGCTGGCCTAAGGTTAAAGGTTAGTCCTTACTTTTAATTACGTTGTATTACAGCTAAATTGAGATTTTCATAAATTATGAGGACTAAATTAAGCATGCATGGGAAGTGCTGTTTACGGCCATATGGGGAGTTAATTTAGTAAAAAAAATGTTTACGCGCCTATGGTGGCGCTCCACTTAGATAATGTCACTGCCAGATCAATGTCATTGCGAAATCAGAATCATTGTCAGATGTCGCCCCACCCCCTTCTGTGAAATACTGTATCCGCCAATGGACACACGAGCAACAAGCGGAGAAAGCAGCCATACATGGAAACACGAATGATATGTATGCTACCACAAAGACAGAAAGAGGTTGTCTGGTAAGTCCAGTAAATCAGAAAGAACAGTGAAAGCCAAGGAGGGAAAGCATATTAATGATAATGAGGGACAAAAGCTAAGATGGGTGGAACATTTTGAAGAACGTCTTAGCAGACCAGCTCCTCGGGATACGCCCGAAATCCAGGCAGCGAATAGAGACCCGTGTAAAGCCTGCTATACACCCACTAGGGATGAGATCCACAAACTCGCAAAAACCACCAAGAAGCTGAAAAGCTCTAAGGCAGCCGGACCAGACTGTGGAGATACTCTACCCCCTCTTCCAAAATTATTTGAGAAGATGAACACGTCCCTTCATAATGGAAAGACGGTTACCTGTACAAGCCCCCGGTAAAAGTCAACTTGAACTTTTGTTCCAACTACATGAGGATTACTCTGATATCCATCCTAGGAAAGGTTTTCAACAGGATCCTGCTGACCGGGATGAAATATGTTGTGGACGAGCAGCTACGATCAGCAGGCTGGCTTTCGGAAGGGTAGATCCTGTACCGACAAGATAACAACATTGCGCATCATTCTGGAATAGTCCCTTGAGTGGACCTCACTCATGTACATAAATTGTATTGACCATCACGAGAAGGCTTTTGACAGCATGGACAGGGCATCACTTTGGATACTGCTAGGACACTACGGGGTCCCTAAGAAAATCACCATTATTACCAGGACTCTTATGAGGGACTTACGACAACGTCAACGGAGATCAGCTGACGGGCGCATTCCAGATGCAGAAAGGATTGAGACAGGGATTTTTTTATCACCGTTTTTTTCCTGCTGACCATTGACCGGGTCGTGAAGACATCCACAGCGAATAAGCGAAACGGCACAACACGGCACACCGAAACGATGACCTCGATTTTGAATGACCTGGACTTACTCTCCCACAACCGGCAGCATATGTAGGATAAGACTAATACCAATGTGAACTATGTATAGCTCTATATGGCATCGAAACACGGAGGACCACCGTCACCACCACCAAGAAGATCCAGACATTCATAAACACATGTCTGCGGCGTATTTTCCATATCATTTGGCCTGATACCATCAGCAATGAAGAGCTCTGATAGAGCACAAACCTACAACCATGCAGCCGATACAGAGATTATCCAACGGCGCTGGAGATTAAATGTTAGTAAAACCAACTATATTATATTTGATCCCAAGATTCATGATTACCATATAAAACTTTCTGATCAGGTGATAAAACAAGTACATTCTATGATTTTGTTGGGTGTATTTAGTGATACTAATATTACCTGGAATGATCATGTCTCCCATATTGCTAAGAAAGTTTCTAAATGTGTGGGTATACTTTGTCGTTTAAAACACATTTTACCACAGACTGTATTAAGAACTTTTTACCTTACACTCGTTTATTCTCATTTTACTTACTTTTGAAACGTGTGGTCAGGTACATCTCGTACTTCTTTAAATAAATAAATTATTCTACAAAAGAAAGCAGTGATACACATATGCTCCGCTGATCCACGTGATCGTACAAATAATATGTTTCAATCTTTGAATTTGTTGAAATTACATGACATTATTAATTTAAATATTGGGATATTTGCCTATCGTTGCTTTAATAGTTTGTTACCGTCTCATTTGAATAATTATCTCTAAAAGAATGCATTGATTCATAATCATAACACCAGACAATCCAACTAATTACAACATGCCATGCATCCGTCTTCTGCACGAACAAAGAAAAACGTTCAATATCGTACAATTACCGACTGGAATACGTTATCAATATATCTAACTTCAAAAGTGACTTTACCATCTTTTAAAAGAAGTCTGTCAAATTAATTATATTGATAAATGATATAGCTATACAGTGGCGTAGGAAGGTATTTTTTAGTGGGGGCCGGGAGAAGGGGGAGGGGGAGACGACGGATCTGTTTATTTTACTATCTAAGCGGAGCGCCACCTTTAGTTGGCGCGGAGCGTACATCCAAAATTTTGGCTACAAGTGCCCCCTAGATCGCTGGAAATAACACTTTTCACGCCAATTTTCAAATTATATATACTTTGTATTTACCTGAATCAATTAATACCAGTGCAAGCAGATCCAGGAATTTTCGCAGGGGGATATTCACTGATTTTATTTATTCCACTGATCTGTATAATACACTATCTAAGCGGAGCGCCAGCGTTGCTGGCGCGGAGCGTACAAGAAAATTTTGAAAACTTAAGTGACGTTAGATGCAATCTGGTGCCAAATTTTCTGCAACATAAGGTCAACTTCGTATCACAAAGTTACCTTTTTTTATTTTTATTATCTTTCAACGACGAACGTGAAATAATTGCCACAATCATCCACACTTGTAAACTGGTTACGTGTTAAGATTGTCGTCAATTGAATGTTCATACAGGAACTGCGATTGTGCTGAAAGGGGTGTGGTCTTCCCGGGGATTTTTTTATAGTCTTGACAAGTTGACAGTGACTATCGAAATTACATTTCACATTAAGACAGCTAGCGAATAATAATTGTTTATATTTCTTAATACATGCTCGTAACTTTTATAAAATGTTGAAATTGGTTGACAATGTCAAATAAATACATGTTGCCACAATTAATTTAGAAAAATACAAGCATCGTATAGATCAAAGAGTGGAGGGCGAAACGGATGTCCCCCCCCCCCCCACCTCAGTCAAGAGTGTGGGGAGACCGCCCCCGCTTCCCCCCAATTCCTACGCATATGATGGTGGAACAAATATTCCTGTCTTAATCGAATTATTTCACCTATATATAGGTGTAGTTTTGGTGAAAAATATTTTTAATATTGATGTACTACGTATATTATACTGATGTTTCTTATTTATAATTTGTTTGTAGGTTTTAGTTCTATGATAAACAACAATCTATACAAATAATAGCAACAATAATATCATCAACAACATATATATAGAAGAAGAAAATATTCGTTAATAAGAAAACATAAATCTTGTGAAACTATGTTGAAATTGCTTAAAATAATATAATATATCAGTTCTAATGTAATTTGGTAACCAATCGTTAACGTGCCACCCTCACGGTTTTATACATAATATTGTTTTGCAAAAGGAAATATTACTTCATTTAAGCCATTGTGTTAACTAAGGTATGAACAATCTTCTCTTTTATTTTTTTAAATATACATATTTTAAGTTAATTCCAGCAGCACCTGCAAACACCAAACGCCAGCGGACTGGTCATGTTTGTGCCGTGTGTGTCAGTGCGTGACCGACTCGTTTGGCTGCGCACAGGGACAAAGGCGTTCACATGACGTTGGCGCGTCCATGGCATATTTGGTGATTGGTGTCTTAAAAATCTCTGGAGCCTGGACAGCTTCGAGCCGCGCGTCAGAGCGACCAGACGTGTTTCGTTTTCACTCCCGTCAGCGCGTGTTAACACGATTCTGGCAGTCAAGGGGTTAACTAAAACAATAATAAGGTTTAGCTTCCGAGCAAAGCCTCCACCAAATAGTACATTTTAACTATGATAAAAAATGTTGTTAATACTTGCCAAGTTAAGTATGTTTCGGAAGTAATTCAAGATAATTTTATAATATCAATATGGTTTCAGTTGCATTATTACAAAAAGTAGGCCTACATATAAGTCCGAGTTGATCGATTTAATCATTTATATACTTAATTACTTTAATCTCGGCCCCGATCTTATTACATGGGTCGATATACAATACACTGTATTCAAATCCTTGCTCCTGTATTATAAACAATGGCTATTCAACTGGTTACTTTGCTATTGAGCGCGGTGTACGACAAGGTTGCAGTTTGAGTCGGTATATTTTTAATTTAGGTGAATATTGGCTATTAAACTTAGATGTGATACTTATATTAATGGTATTCATATTAACTCTTAGAAGATTAAGCTAAGCCAGTATACCAATGACACATCTTTATTTATTAAGGACGAGAGTTATATTGATATTGTTATTAACCTCCTTGCTACTTTTGATTGTGCGTCAGGTTTAACGATCAATGCCCATAAATGGATACATTTCCCTCTAGACCTATATATAGGACCAATATTATGATATTCCACAAATTGTTATATATATACTGCCCTCCGATTTTAAGCTTTCTTATGGGGTGGATTGGGCTCCTTAGCCTTGATCGGCAGTCATCTCAGAGGAGAAGGAAAACTCTGATGTAACACCACAAACAGCATCTGGGTAACGCTGTGTGGCTATTTGCCTCAGTGGGTGGGGCTTGTTAGCCTTGAGTGGTGGCCTATCTAAGAGAAGGAAAACTCCGATATAAAACCGCACACAGGTACGGTCAGCCAGGGAATCGCTATTGTGGCTATTTGTTCCACACCTTTATGATGATATTTACTGACGATCGCGATTTGGCTACCGCGTCCGGGGTACCCGACGCGCCGTCTGTCCGGCCGGGCAGCGGTGAGACATCGAAATCCTGGGGGTCGATTCACCGACATCGGCCGCGATGTGAAGTCCGGCTATATAGTCTTAATGTAGGTACTATGGGAGGGAAGAGTTTATAGAAGTGGTCGAGATGATGGCTAGACGGAGGTTGGAGATTATTTGTGTACAGGAGACAAAGTGGAAGGGGGATAGAGCGAGGACGTTACCGGGCGGGTTCAAATTGTTTCATGCAGGGGGCCGGGGATAGGAAGAGTAATGGGGTGGGTATTATAGTTTCAGCAGGGAATGGTAAGGAAGTGGTGAGGGTGGAGAGGTGGGGAAGGATAATTATTCTCATGTGGGTTATACTTATTAATCAACTGGTAGGTACTATGTATGTATATGGTCCCCAAACAGGGAGGGGGAAGCCGATAAGATTGTCGTTAGAGGTGCGCTGGATGGAGAGGATGATGGGTCAGGTTGAGGAGGGTATATATATATGTTGTGCGTAGCGGGTGACTTTAATGCCCATGTTGGAGGCAGAGGGGTTGGTGAAAAGGAATGTGTAGATAATTTTGGATGGAGTACGAGGAACAGGGAGTGCAGCGAGTTGGTATAGTTATGCCTCCGCAATGGCATGGCGGTGGCCAGTTTTTTCTTCAAAAAGAGAGCCAGTCAAATTTTAAAAAAAAAGTATAGAAGTGGGATGCACAAAATGGAGGTGGACTTGCTGGTAGTTGGGAGGGAAACACGTGGAGAGTTATAGACTGTAGGATTTTAGCCGGGGAGTATGTTACCACGCATGCAGCATAAACCTCTGTTTTTTGTACAGCGACTACATAATCCGTAATGTGGTGAGGGATGTGGGCCAACAAGTGCTTAAATGGTGGTTATGTAAGGGGAAGGTGGCATAAGTATATAAGGATAGGGTGGCGCGGAGCTTTGCGGACCTACATGTGCATGTAGGTGGGGTTGAGGAAGGGTGTGGGTTTTTAAGCTTGCTTTTGTGGGTGGGGAAGAGAAAATTTGTGGAAGGACCTCGGGCAAGAAAGGGGGTTTCGTGGAAGAAAAGCCAGATGTGGTGGACAAAGGATGTAGAGAGGTTTGGAAGAAATTATAAGAGGCCATGGATATCATGGTGGGATTCAACCGGAGTTAGCCGTACCACATCTTTATGGGAAGAAAAAGAAGGCAGCTATATAGGAGGGCCGTAGAAAACGCAAGATGTGACATGGAAGATAACATTTATAAGCAGCTGGATGATTATGGGGGAAGGAAACTTATCTTTAAGATAGCACGGGACAGGAAGGAATAGGGCGTGGATGTTAAGGGAGGCATAATAACAATGCTATTTTTTCCACGACCAACTCATTTATCCTGACTCTGACTGATTGTGAAGGGAGTTACTCCCGGGATGCTAAGTTAGTCGGGATGAATTACACTATGACCTAGATTATCCAGATGAGCAACATGCAGGGGAAAAGTTCCCACATAAATTAGAGGGACGGAGACTAATATACCCATTGGAAGGACATTGTTACCGTATGCGCGCCTACGCCTCATCCACGTCAATGGCGCTCTGCTTAGATAATGGATGGACGCGAACAGTGGATGGACGCGGACCCCCTTTAAAAAAAACTAGATCCGCCCATGTAGTACATAGTATAGTTTTCACCGATGATCGTTAACGCGTCAAACTCGGAGTCTTATATATATAAGACATTTAAAAATAATTAAATAATTATATATATGTATATTATATATATATATATATATATTCAGTATGTTAGATAAGATAA
>JAODAI010022351.1:0-12705 GCA_027575025.1 Scotoplanes globosa | reverse complement strand
AGCCAATGGCTAATCTTCCCCAAGGCCCTTTAATAAAAGTGAAGACAAAAATATGTTTGTATTTATAAATCAATTATATATCTTAACTTGCATAGGGTAAACTTGGAAGTTTTCCATAACTTATGGTGCAATCATGGTAGAAAAGTTACACCACAAAGTGGTGGCAGCTCAGTTGCATTAGGAATTTAAGACAAAATATAAGTACGGCCACTACGTCTAACCAATTATTGTTTATCAATTACGATGTATGTATGCGATATATGATTGGGGTAATATATTGCCTAAGATTAAAAAGAAAATCAATCTACCAGGTTGCATAATTACTCAATATAGGTTAATTTAAGTTACACTTATTTCTGGTGAAACATTTCCCCATTTTTTTAACAGTGTCTGCCTATCATAGCCGATATTATACTCAGTTTCCGTGCTATATGCATATTATATATAATATTCAATTCGTATTTTCCCAAGCCTATCCAGGCATGTCAATATATACTGATATGCGCTGTGGGTATATACGAATATAAATATAGGCATATGTAGACCCTGAATTAGCTAAAGTGAATATTTACCATGTACATGCAGAACAGCTTGGTTACTGGTTAATTAAAGAACGTCTTTATCAATACTAATGTGAAGTATGATCATTACAACTAAGGTACGGATATAGCCTGGTAAATGGCTTGTAAATACGTTTTCTCGAAAAGCTAAAGTCCGACAACGTTCAAACTTGGTATGAAAGTTGACCCCACTGATGCACATAACACGTGTGTTATTTTCGGTGGAGGTCAAAGGTCATTTGAGATCAAACACTGAACACATAGTTTTAGTGCTTGACCTCAAATTACCTTTGACCTCCAACAAAAATGACACAAGTCTTGTATGCATTGGGGTCAACCTTCATACCAAGTTGAACGTTATCGGACTATATTTTTTTTTGAGAAAACATATTTACAAGCAATATCAGGCTATGCTATCTGTACTTTAGTTGTAAGGACCCTACGTCACACTTTAGTCTTGATAAATACTTTAATGGCGTTCTAAAATTGAATTTGTGTTGTGACATTAACACGATAAATTATATTAGCATCAAGATATATGTTTTAGTTTCCACTCTGTCTGTTCGTTGTATCGGCTGGGTTTGGCGACCTTCGAGTAATATGAATTTGGATTCCTATACAGGATTCAGATCATACCGCATGAATTATGATGTGGGGAGGGGGAATACTGCGAATCCCCCGACTTTATTGTGATCAAATCACAAACAATTCCAATAATTCCCGTAAATTCTTTAATACTTGTAACGGTTGTGTCAAAACTCCTACTAAATATTGCACTTGCGTTTATTGAACAACATAATATAGCTGACAAATTTAGTACATTTTTCCAGAACAAAATTGTTATATTCACTCAGAATTTTATATTAATCCCCTTATTACTCAGGTTAGTGATTATTCTATATATGATCGTTCTAATTCACTTCAAATTTGCTTTACTTTTCAGTTAGTAACAGAGGAGGATCTGAAACATTTTTTAGTAAAATTGTTTCAAAGGCGGCAGAGCTGTTCCGGTGCCAACTGAACTTGTTAAAACTTGTTCTGATGTTCTTTTGCCTGTAATTACTCCAATTATTAATTTAAGTTTGTAGTGATACTGTTCCTACTGCATTTAAATCTGCAATAACTACTCCAGTAATCAAGAAGGTATTAAAGATCAGTATTGATTCCCTTTCAAATTATCGGCCAATATAAAATTTGACATTTCTGTCAAAGCTAATTGAGAGGGTAGCTTACTCACAGTTTCAACTTCATCTTGAGGACAATAAAACAAAGTATTATTATTGATCAGGGTAACTTATCTGGCATGGTGCCAAGCGTCCACGAGTCCCGATATCAAGAGACGATGCAACAAAACTACAATACTATAATGATATCCTGTAAACTATTATAAAAGTAAATCAAATTATCTTCAGTTTACAGTGATGCTGAGATTCGGTCGTGTACATAGCGATACGAGGACCGCGTTACTTTCTCGCATAGTACCCAGCGTTCGATTTGGGAGCATGGCCAATAATCCAATGCTATATTCGATTAGACTTCAGTGTTAAAAACGATAGAAATATTAGCTCAACGTATGTGGAAAGGGTAGCACATAGCTTCGGAGAGCTACATGAGTAGGTAGGGAGTGTATAAGTTGAGTTGGGTCTTTTTTTTAAGTTAGTTTTTGTGTGTTGGATAGTGGAAGAAAAGACAGATGTGGTGGACGAAGGATATAGAGAGGGCGGTGGATGAGGAGAGGGATTCATAGAATAAATTAGATGATATCAGGGATATGGGGAACAAACTGACTTAACATTCCGGCATCTGTATAATCAGAAAAAGAGAGCAGTTACGAGGGCGGTATAAAAGGCAAGGGTCGGGAAAATAACATTTATAGGCAGCTGAATGAATGGATGATGACGCGACAATGAAACTTATCTTTAGAATCGCATGTAACAGAAAGGAAGAAGGAGTAGATATGAAGGGAAGGAGGGTGGCTAAGGACCAGAATGGGACAACTTGATCACTAGTAAGGATGAGTTTTGGGGGTATGGGAGAACTACTTCAAGGAGCTGTACAATCAGGGAAGTGGTACTGACTTGTATTTACCTAATGCGGTGAGCGGTAAAATTGTGGTGGAGGAGATTTCAGAATTGGAAGTTGATTGGGCTCTGAGAAGGATGGAGAGGGATACGACTGCAGGATTGTATCAGACGCGGATGGAAATGTAAGTAACGGGGGAGGTGCTCGTGAAGTGGCTAGGGATTGCTTAACGTGTGTTTGAAGGAGGCGAATGTACCTATTGTGATTGGCAGACGGGCCTTATTGTGCCCATTTGGAAATTTAAAGGGGATATTCATAACCCTGGGAAGTATCGGGGTATCACATTATTGGGGAAAGCTTTAAGTTACTGGAAAGGATTTTGGATATGATAATTAGAACAAGGGTTGAAAACGGAGAACGGAGAAGAACAGCAGGTGTTTTGGAGGGGACAAAGGACAAGTGATGGTCTATTCTCACTTAGACAGCTGGTGGAAAAGAGACTGGAGGCCAGAAGTATTGGGTTGTGTCGATTTGGAGAAGGCTTACGATGCAGCGTTCCTATGGAATTAGTGATGTCTACATTGTGGTGGATGCATATTCCGGAAGCAGAAGCTAGGATGGTGGAGGGTATTTGAGTGTGCCAAACTGAAAGGTAGGGTTGTGTTTGGTTTAATGATGTTCGAAGAGTTTTGGGTAAATATTGAGTTTAGATAGGGTAGTGCGCTAAGTTCTCTTCTTTTCATTATGGTAATGGAAGTGATTAGCAGGATTGTCAGAGAACGTCCTGCAAGAGCTGTTATATGCCGACGACCTGGCAGTAGTTATGGAAAGTAAGCAGAAGTTAGAGGAGGTTTTGGTAGAGTGGAAGGATTTATTTCAGAAATATGGGCTATGTATGAGCCTGGATAAGACGAGCGCGCCACAAACAGGAATTGGGTATAACAGGTAAATGACTTAAACAGAGAGATAGTTCTGCATATATGGGGGATTGGTATCAAGTGACGAAAGTTATGGTGAGGAGGTGTGGAAAGGATTCAATATGGGGCTCTGACACGAAGGAATGTATAGGGGGTCATACCATACAGGTACATTTCGAAGAAATTAAAAGGGAAAATTGTGGGTACATGTGATATTTCCGGGCTTAAAACCGTGGCTCTGTCTAATGCTCGGTAATAGCGTCTTCAATTGTATGGCAATAACTGGATGAGAAGCATCGCGGAGGTTAAGCGGGTAGAAAGGGGGAGGTTAGTTAATATAATGGAGGAGTTTGGGATGACTAGGAGTATTACGAAGATATTGATTAGGGGGCGTATATGAGGTGGGCTGGGAATGTAGAACGGATGAATGAAGGTCGGCTTGGTAGAAGGTTGGTAGAAGGGGGGTGGGGGATTCCGCGATTGAGATGTATGGACGGTGTGGAAAGGAATTTTAGGCACGCTGGAGCGATACATATTGGAAGGCCATGCCTTTGGATAGTGTTGGCCAATGATGCGACTGGTAGTTTGAGTTTTCTTCTTCACCCCTTGTTGGGGACTCACGAGGTAGAGATATAGAGGGATCAATTATTTATGTTGTCAATTGTGTGATTATTTCACGCCACAAGGGTGATCCAGCATTTTGTGAAAGGGGGCGCCACTAAATGCGTAGCCGAAGGCGCGATGCCCGTGCAGTGTTTCGGACATTTTTTAAAAGTAAGATGTTTATATTTGCATTTTCCTGGCATCTATGAACAAAAATCATGCATGTCATTTTATTAAAAAATGTCGTTTTTGTACCAAGCTTAACATACTTTTGTCCTGATACCGACCGTACCCGCACGGCATGCAGCTTCAAGTTGTCGTAATTCCACGACTGCAAACTGAATTATTTTCAATAAAATATCACTAATATTGCCACTACCGAAGGCGCTAAATTCGTGTGGGGGTTGGAGGGTTCTCCCGCATCATAAAGAGTGGGGTGCTTGTATGCATTTTCATTGCATTTATATAACAAACTCAGGCATGCCTGAGTAGTGTTTGCGATAGGATACCATGATACCCACGAAGGCGTGGCTATATATTTTTTCAGTCTGGGTCCGTGTGATAGAAGTACTTACTTTTCGCAACAGCAAATAATTAATTTACATTGAGGCCGAAGACCGAAATGTGACGTCTCAATTAAAGCTATCACTGGAAAGATTAGAAGCCCCCCCCCCATAAAATGATATTGAACAGGCTATGTAACAATATGCAGTTTCCTGTCTTTAGTGAACAAATCCCAGGCAGGTGCGTTTTATCTGAAAGTGCACAATCTGGTATTTTTCTCTAATAGGGGGAGGGGGAAGGATGCACCCTTTGGATCTTTCACTGTGACAAATAATTATATGAAATACTTGTAATGATAGATTCCGTCCAATCTTGAATAATTTGACCAATATATGTTGTTAAAATTGTTAATCTTTCCAAGCTTTACCGAATAACTATATTTGTACCACTTGTTCTATCATCGTATACAGGTCTCTGTGTGAAAACGCTACTAGCTGCTCTGATGGTGATAACATTGATATTCGTATTGATATTCGTATGTTCGTATGATGGTAAGATACTCTGTTAGTTATAAATAGTTACCTTCATTCACTCAACAATCGGCACTGTCGGCACGGCATTCGGATAGACTGAAGCTTTGAACCGTGACAAAACGTGCGTAATGGCATGTCGGAGTTCCTTTTTTCCGTTTTCTTTTTATCTTAGAATTATATTCACCGTTGTAATCATTTAACTGTACTGATGTTCGATGCTGCTAAAATATAATTTGAAACTGAAATTTGCACGTTTTTTTGTGTGTGACAGTCGAAGTACCGGCTGTCGTGCGGATAGTGTCGAAAGGTCTATAGTATTTATGTGAATAAAGGGGTAAATGTATAACTTCCAATTAGATACACGGGAAGTCTGCATAATTTTATTTCGTAGTCTCCACGAAGGTAAATTTAAAAACCAGGCAAGCCATTCCACATATTTCGACGCAAATAACGAAGAAGGGAATAAAAGGAAAACCAGAGTGCCCGGATCGGAGTACAACCTTTGATTGTATGGATATTCCATATACACGTCCTACCCGGGATCGAACCACTAACTTAGTAGTGCACGTCGTAGCGCTTATCCCTTTGCCATATCCTACTCCTGTATTTGAAGTATTGGTTTGAATCACAGGCACCCCGCACGCGTGCTTCTTATTCCTAGTATAGATAAGGCAGATTCCGTCCATTGACCAATTACACCGATGGAAATCGGCCACGCCCACAATTGTTAGAAAACACTTTCTGCTATATTTTTCTAAATTTCGAATGCGGATTTTGAAAGACTGATTCACTATAAGTGGACAAAACTTGTCTTTAACTTCTGACCCCAACACTGTTTTCTACTCCATTTGTTTTTTCGAAAATTGTGGACCACTATATTTGGTGATTCTGCCTTATCAATGCTATGAGCAAAAGTTAGGCATCCATCACTGGCATCAATGGTGGTTAGCAAAAGAGGTGCTGTGCTAAACCTTGTGGCAATGTAATATGTAATTGCCTTGAAGAGCAAAGTGAGTCTGTTTCTATTATTATCTTATTGAACGCCATTCTATGCCAATTTATGTGATGAGACATATTAAATGTGGGCGTAGTTGCTATAAGTGAATCTGCGATCATTTTGAGCTGCTCTATATGGTGGTGAAAGGGGTCTCAAATACTAAGTCTTGAATTGCACAGTATTCAATTGATGGACGAACAATGGTCTTCAGCGCTATCTTCTTAACTCGAGATGAGTACTCGTATATCTGCATGAACCCTACAGTCAGTCCTGCGAAGAACCTTGCTTGTGATTAACTGGATATGCGATTTCCAACTAACTTCTTTGAAGTTATTTTTATACCAAGATAAGGGCTACTGCGCATTATGGCATACGGTGAACTACCAATTCTCAACTAGGAGAAATTGAGAGGAGGGCACTATAAACCACATAGTGCTAAAAATGATCTGTCAAAACACAATCAATCAATCAATCAATTTAAATTATCTTTATCATTTCTAAAGATATTACAAGACCGTCTAAAACGGCACAGACTGTCCCATATATCGACAATAAACTCCCTTTCCGTGATTTTGTCAGCTTTTCCAAGAAATAACGTAATGTATTTTTTAATAATATTATTTCCTTTACAGATAATTTGAAGTATCGGACAAAGCATATGTACATGTCCTACAATATTCGTGGCTTACATATGGCCACTCAAGAACATGGACATGATGACAAAATAATGGCATTGGGTTCGAGTAGCGTCACAGAAGTGAAGTCTTTTGATGAGCACCATAATGCGCACCATGATGCGCACCATGATGTGCACCATGATGCGCACCATGATGCAAACGGTACCGGTGTGAATGATACCATATTTACTAATGACACGTTAACCCCTCTACTAAATGTCACCAACAGTAATATGATTGACTATAGAGACACGGCGGTTAAGATAGACTTGGACATTGACGTCCCTACCGTGGATGAATTGTACGACAGATTAACCCTGGTGACGTCATTCTCGGATAATCATTACAATGAGGCTATGGGGTTCATTGGATCCGCCCAACAGTTTATGCCGGACAAAAAGATCATAGTTTATGATTTGGGACTAAAAATGGCAACCATTTCAAAGGTGAGTCCCCTGTGTATATAATACTAATACTAATAATATACATCACTTATCATGCGTCATCTATATAGCGAACTATTCCGAAGCCCAGCACAATTATTACCCCAGTCATTAGTGAACTCGTGGACCCTCACCTACGTTGGGTACAATAGGCAGCAGCTAAATCAGCGCCAAGTTGACATATATTCACCTCGTAGGTTCGCAATTATACACCTGGGTGGGGTGAAGCAAGTAAGATAAACTACCTTGCTCAAGGGAACATGAAAACAAATGACCAACAGCAGCACTGGGATTCGAACCACGACCTTCCAATCACGAGTCCGTTGTCCTAACCATCTCGACTTATCAACGCATCTATAAGATTAGCGCTCCCTGCTGAAGTTACTACACATTCGTCACAGTAGCGGACCAATTCATACCAAATTTATCGTGGCATGTGATTTATTTGTTGATCAACAAATTATGGTCCTCAATTGGATTTCAGAAATATGTTACGATTTTCGATATAATGCAACAAAGTATTCATTCATATGCAATTACAAACAAAGTTATACATACTTAATATAAGAGTGATTGTATGTAGTTGTGCACTTGTCAATCGTAGATTTGAAGTAAGTATAATGATGATGTCGTCATCACTAGATGGACACACGTGAGTTTTCTGTATTTATTTATAATACATATACATATACAACATTTATCTATTTTGTCAAAATGATCTTACTCTGATATATACACGTTTGTATTAGTCATCAAAGTTTGAGAATAAGTTGAGGTCGTTCTCTTATCATTCGCTTTTCCAGATAAAATTATGTCAATCTAGCATCAGCTATCCTGAGGGAAACTTCGGAAGGAACCAGCTACTACATGGTTTCATAAGTCTTTCGCCACCATATTCAAGTCGAACGATCGATTTTCCCGTCAGACATGCTGTAAACATGCACCAGAGTTTCATCTGACTTCCTCCTGGCACCTGCTCGAGCATGGTTCACCATTTTTCATTTTTTAGCTCGCCCGCTCAACATCCATTCAACTGGGAGGAGATTTTCCCAGCCTAGTTATGGTCTGGATCTCGCCTCTTGTTAGCCTCATACAGACCTTCACCATCGTATCGCGTTAGGTTTTATGTGGTCAATACAACCCACTGACTTACGGACTTGCTAGATTCCTTAGTCCGTTTATCAAGACGGTCGGATAAGAAAACCTCGCTCATGCCCGGCCTACGCTCTAGCTAAGACGATACCGATATTGACCGGACCTCCCTACCACATCCATAGTTGTACTGAGTACGGGTACTAGAGGAACGGCACCGAGGTACAGACACGCGTCATCTACAGCGAACTTTCCGCACCCGGAAAGAGTGAGTACATTATCCGAACCGTGAACGGCGAGCATCCTCGTCGAAGCGTCGGTCCCGTCGTGTGATCGGTCGCCGGGTCTGGAACCGGATGAGAGTAATGCGCCTCGATTGCGTACCTAATATACCGACTCGGCCATTAACGGACCGGCAACCGACCGGCCGCCACTGCTCACCCAAGCTGAATCTCCCGGTTGGCTCCTCATGTAGCATGCGACACTCGTGCGTTTACTCTTTGACAGTTTCACGCAATATTGAACGCTCTCTTCAAAGTTATTGTCAACGTTCCCTCGTGGTACTTGTTAAATATGGGCTTCGTGCATACGTATTTAGCCTTAGGTGGAGTTCACCACCCGTCTTTGGGTTGTAGTATAAAACAATTCGACTCTTGGAAAGCATTATTCCGACCGAGCGGTCCACCGTATGGGCATTACACCCGTTAGGGGAATACAGCACCCCGGTTAAGAGCACTGCCGATTAACGCGCCAGCCAAAATTTCGTTTCATTACGTCACAATTACCTGGCACCTAGTTCAGGATGCGGAGATTCAGCGCTGGGCTTTTTCCTCTTCACTCGCCGCTACTGGTGAAATCCTTGTTAGTTTATGTTATATCCGCTTAGTGACATACTTAACTCCAACTGGTCGCTTCGTCGGGACTGAGGTCAAAGAAACGCCATTTCTGACGCATCTATGTGTCTTTCAATATATTCGAAAATAAATTGCATTCGACGCCACCAGTCTATTATATACCCCATCAACAGGCTAAGCGTTCGACAGCGCACGACCCTTGAAGAACCATGCCCGGATGATGTGACGAAAGCACCGCACCTGGATTTCGACATAGTTTCCAGACTGGAAACGTTCCATGACGATGGCCCCGATGGACTGTTCTATACTCCATCAACAGACCGAGCATTCGATGACGACCAGTTCTTGGACATCTATGCGAGGACGGTGTGCCGAACGTACCGCGCCTGGTCTTGACGATACTCGGGATCATCCCACCCAGAACCATTCCGCAACGCTAGTTCCGAAGTACCGCTCTATACCCCATCACCAGACCGGACGTTTGACATGCCCCTGTAAATACATGCGCGGACGGTGTGACGAACGCAACGCACCGCACCTGATTTTCACGACACCTAGACTGGACTCGCGTCAGGAAGATGAATACCTGATCACCTCGCATGGTCACCCAACTCATTCCGTTCTATTACACAGCCCCGTCTTCAGACATTTCGTTCGACTGTGCATTTTCTTTAGGACAACCGGGCGCGGATGGCTTGACGGCCGACACGCGCCTTGGTTTTATAGTGTCGATCCAGATGCCCACCCGGGATGCAGGCTATATGTAAGCCGGTGTCTTTAATGGTCTCACAAACTTTCGCTCGTCAGTCCGCCGCTCGGGCAAGGCGATCCGCATTCATCTTTGTAACCCTCGTGCTCGTCGTCCTACCATACGGAAGTGGTCCGCCTTACTCGGTGGAGAATGAACACGTGACCGAAATTTCATCATATGCGACCGTTACCAATACAAGGGTCAACATCCTCCGGCAGGTCGAGTGATCGGTGAGAGCATAAAGCGATGTCCAATGTGTCTAGAGCTACTCGTCGAGGTAGTACAGGTCGGTCCGTTATATACTCCATCACCAGACCGAGCATTATACTGTTCCGACAAACGCACAGCATCTGGTCTTCACGGATGACCACCCGCAATAATGAACGACGTCGACAGGAGCCCCGCCATTGCTGACGACACTGCGACCCCACACTAAGTATTTCCCACTTTCGGGAGTAGACCAACTCCCTCACCCAATTATCCCGTGGCGCAACATTGCGACTTATATCCTTTCCACGGACCACAAAATCCAAAGGGATCCAGACGCGTAGAGGAGATGGATCCACCCCATTCCGGGGTTTGATACGACAGCGTTGGAAGGCAAAGATTACTGGTTAATGTTCGACACACTGGCCTCCATTGCTCTCCGATACCGTTATATACCCCATCACTAGACGGAGCGCTTGACGGCGCTCGGTCCTTGGAGATCCATGCGTGGACGGTGCTGCGAACACACCTCACCTTATTTTCACAGTCCCAAACAATGTGGTGCAGCGATAACAGAGATAACAGAGACCCCGGCTGGCTGACGAAATCGATCCCGCCAACTCCAGAGCGACATGGTTTGAAGCTCTCTCACCCTAAAGAATGAAGTGTTATTGTTCCGATCGAATGACCACAGACCGCTCCCAACACATGTGTGATGAGTCATCAACACCTCTGTGACTTATTTCTGATTTTAACCGACGTGTAGCCTGATTCGCGCGCAACGGGTGGGTACTCACCTAAGAGGGCGGCAGACCGATCCTCGGATATTGTCCTGTTGTAAGTTCATGCAAATGATACTCCTTCTGACGTGGTTCCAGTCGCGAGATCCTGCTCGACAATGTGCACTACAATGAGCGGAGTGATGCACCTCCAGGAATTGTATTTATGTTTGTTCGTCCAACGGTATCATGTAGGAAAACGACAGGGAGGAGCACTAGCTAGATTAACCCGCGCGTATACCCCGCTAAAGCCGTAGAACGCATCACTACCCGAGCCATCCCCTAAGATGGCACCCATGCTAAAACTTGTCGCCACAACATTCCGATCCCGGCCTCTGTGTCTCGTGGACTGCCGTGCGGATATGTTGCACCGTATGCACTGTCCCCTTCTGCATCGCATGTACGATTTGCCGGACCGGTGCCAACGGGAGAGTGTATCATCTACCTACACGCTTCGGCTGATTTTTCAGGTCAACCATCTTGTCGAATAACTGACGCGCGGTGTATTTGTACACATCATCTCTCAGCGCGACGGATGTCGCCCCAAGCCAGTCGTGCATTAGGTCCGAGATCGGGTATGTCGCCGACAGTTTGATGAAATATCAGCCTTCCATCCCGGTATTCGTAAACGCGAGCAAGTCGACGTAACACGCATCCCAAATCTCAGGGTGGCAATTCATAAGTAGCGCTTGCTTCCGCAAATGGTCGAAGTCCCGATGAATGAGAGGTCGGGGAACGACCTCGCGCCCAAGCGAAACGGACTACCCGACATATACAAGACGTGCTGACCGAAGCCGTGTCATTAACGAAAATTGTCACACATGTGGATGTGTAACAATTTTCGTTAATGATCCTTCCGTAGGTTTACCTACGGAAACATTGTTGGGACTTTTACTTCCTCTAAATGATCAAGTTTGATCTTCTTTTCACGCACGCCGTGATATCGGCTAAAACCGGGACGCCAGACGAGAGAATATTTTAGATTTTTTTCTGATCTCTGACATATCATTTAGAATATATAGACTCTCTCTCTCTATCTCAAAAATCCCTAACAAGGGGTGAGCAAGATAATAATAACTGACAGCTGCATCATTGGCCAAAGCCCTCCACATTACTCTATCCATAGCCATGATCTTCCAGGCTCCATCCACATCAGCTCTCCTAAAATCTCTCTCAACATGTCAACCGAGGTCTCCCCCTGCCCATTATACCAACAACCACTTGTGACATCGCCATATTCGGCAACTGCCCACCGTTCATCCGTATAACATGCCCAGCCCACCTTACACGTCCCCTTGTAACCATATATGTAAGACTCATAGTCATCCCAATATCCGACCGGATATCATGCAACATCCTCCTATCCAACCATTTAACCCCTGCGATCATTTTCATCCAATTATTTTCGCAAATTTGAAGTCGCTGCTGCTGTGCACCAGATAAAGCCACTGTTTCCAGCCCATAAATACATGCTGGAATAACACATCTGTCCATAACTCTCCCCTTTTAATTTATTTTAGATATGCATATCTGACATAATTTAAGAATATAACGTGGTTATTGAATCTATGTAACATTATTCTTACCCTCTATCCTATAATATAAAAATAGTATGACCCATAAATCCGAGAAGAAAACTCTATAAATTTCTTCTTAAGCTATCTGTGACTAAACTAAGCCTTTATATTTGCTTGAAAATAATCCAATTTTATTAAAACACTTAGAAATAATCCAAAATAAAATTGCCAAAAATTACTCCGACTAGG
>JAODAI010022240.1:0-12706 GCA_027575025.1 Scotoplanes globosa | reverse complement strand
CTTCTGTGACTTTTTCGTTCATGTCTTGCGCACATTTTGAGACCATATTTGGCACTACAGGTCCTTCCATTGACGAGTTACGCAACATTTAGTAAGCACATGGCACATACATCGTCAATTTTCGGTGACGATCCCATGTATATATTAATTAGTGGGCGGTGCTAATTGCAAAGATCTTGATTTGTGCATACGATATATCAATATTGAGTTGATATTTGGTACAGAGCTGCTTTACGGGCGTTTAGGAAGTCTATTGATTTTCATGATGATACCTGCTTTACGAGCGTCTAGGAAGTCTATTGATTTTTATAATGATACTCTGAGGCTCGTATATTTTGCAATGTACAGATGAGGCAGAGAAATCACAATGCACTTTGCATGTTTCTTGTTCTATATTAATTTTCAACTTTATAGTTATTCTTAATTTGTTGTCTTTTTTGCCCTGATGGCCGCCCATATGTACGCTTTCCTCGCCACCAATTGACTAACAACCCCCTTGGGATTGCCTGTTTAAGAGTGAATGTAAACTGTACAAGCTGGCACTGCCAGCAATATTGATGACTGAAAGTCTGTGAACGACCTTCAGTGCCTTCAATTAAACCACTGTAGACCTGATTTCTAAACTGTTGACAGGTTTAACGCAGTGATGGTGAAATGGCATATCTTGAAATCCACTGATTCCTGGACATTTTGATGACCTTTCATTTTGACTAGAACACCTCCTTTAGCCTGACTAATTAATAATAGAGCTAGTTGTTCTATTCCCAGGGACAGCGAATTGACAATAAATATTTGTTTGTTTTACTTTCCATCCTTCTCAGGGTACTCTTCCGCGGCGGGTATCGGAGTGGACGACCTGCGTCGCCTCTGCATCCTCCGCATGAGCTTTGTGAAGGGCTGGGGTCCCGACTACCCCCGCCACAGCATCAAGGAGACGCCCTGCTGGATCGAGATACACCTCCACAGAGCCCTACAACTGCTGGACGAAGTACTCCACACCATGCCCATGATGGAACCACGGCCGATGGACTGAAAAGTCGGGGTACGTAGTGGACTCCTTTTGGGACGGGTTACCCAAAGGACTACCGGCCTAAGAAGTCCTGATTACCCGCCGCTGTTTTAGGTGGTCCGGATATTGAGTTCGAGATCCAGCAGTCGCGCTGTTCGTGAAGAATGACAGTTTTACCCGGCCACCAACTGATGCAGAATGCAAGTAGGCAATTATATATTGTTTCAGAGGAAAGTGCATTCAGTGTACACCGTTGTATAACTGCAGTACAGCTGTTTTGAAACCATATTCCACCGGCGTTAACTGGTATATGAAATACTGTGGGTGGCTCATGTAACCTTGTTGTCGTTGAAAAGGCCCAGGAAAATTAACCAATTAATCACAATCAATCACTGATATTAAAAAATATCCTGTACGTAGGAGTCATAATTTTTCTTAACGTAGCAAAAATTACAAATCCCGTTGTTCCCCTAATTTGTGGAAGGGCTGGGATCCGGACCCCCTCTCGACATGGTATCCTGAAACCTGCTGGATCGAGATCCATCTACACCGAGACATACTACTACTGCATGGAGTAACTGCACACTATGCCTCTGATGGAACATCTGATGGAGCCAACACCGATAGACTGAAAAGTCAGGGTCTATGGATGTTTCCTTTTTGAAGGAGTGACGCGATGGTCTACCAGTTCCAAAGGTTGGTTTATAGATGTTTCCTTTTTGAAGTAGCGACGCGATGGTCTATCAGTTGCAAAGGTTGGTTTATAGATGTTTCCTTTTAGTGACGCGATGGTCTACCAGTTCCAAAGGTTGGTTTATAGATGTTTTCTTTTTGAAGTAGCGACGCGATGGTCTACCAGTTCCAAAGGTTGGTTTATAGATGTTTCCTTTTTGGAGTAATGACGCGATGGTCTACCAGTTCCAAAGGTTGGTTTATAGATCTTTCCTTTTTGAAGTAGTGTCGCGATGGTCTACCAGTTCTAAAAGTTGCGGTAATGCGGCACCAATTTCGGTAGTCCAGATATTGAGTCGACATGTAGTACCGTAATTGATCTTCACGTTAAATTATGGCTCTTACAGTTTTTCCAGAACACGGTCAATCAACGATCCCAGATTTTATGAATTGTAGGATATTTCAAGAATACAGCTGTGATGATGTACCGTGTTGGATTACATTGTTGAAATAACGACCCCGCTGCCATTAGAATCCCACTAAGCTGTCTGTGTTCATCATAAGGAGTAATCATGATGAATGCTCTTCTTGAAGTAGCATTGTTATCACAAGTAAATCAGAATCTGGATATATGTATATGCAACAGGAGAGATGGAATTTGGGCATGACCTGTTTAGCCCGACGGGGAAGTGGCTTTCTGGAAGTAAGTAACTCTAATGAAATGCATTTGTCAATTGTAATCCGGGCACCCCCACGCCCGGGCATAGCGGGGGAGTTTGCTACCGTTTAGCCTGAGATGTTCACATCATTGTGTCCCTGCTGTACCAGGGACGTTACACAGTTTATACGGGGATGTTGGCAGTGAAATTTGGCTCGGGGTTGTGAGACTGGGACTTGCACCAAATGTAACAGCAATATAGCGGGGATTTTAGCGTGACTGTTTTTCCCCGCCAGTGGGATTTAGCGGGGATGTTCAGCAAAATAGTGCCCCGCCCTGCCGGGACTTTGCACAAATGTAGCGGGGGAAGAAACACACATGTTACAATTGTGAAAATAACATCCCTGTTACAGTCTCGGCTATGCCAACCAGCCCCTCATATGTGTAGTAGCCTGACGGATAACATCATATTAAATAGTGATGCGTTTTGTTGTTTAGCGCCCTGGCCCCACCTTAATGTACTGTTTGAATCTATGCATCGCCTGTGAACCATACTGGTCAAATTATTGCATGCACATTTGGAATGGCATCAGATTTGGCACCATCGTTGTTGGAACACACTTATTGTGAATATTTTAACATTATGTTGAAAATATAATACACAGCTAAAATTGATTTAAAATTGAAACAGAATATTACTTTAATAATATTTAGTAAAACTTTCAAGTATATATTATCGCTGCTCTGTCGTCGTCCCATGAGGCTTGGTATCAGCCTGCTGTATGGTGATTGGTCAATTCATGCACATCATGTCTGTGTAGAGGATTATATGCCTCGCATGAACCCGGATGTGTGAAGGATTATATGCCTCACATGAACCAGGATGTGTAGAGGATTATATGCCTCACATGAACTGGGATGTGTGGAGGATATATGCTTCGCATGAACCGGGATGTGTGGAGGATTATATACTTCGCATTAACCCGGATGTGTAGAGGATTTTATGCTTCACATGAACGCGGATGTGTAGAGGATTACATGCTTCACATGAACCGGGATGTGTGGAGGATTATATGCCTCGCATGAACCCGGATGTGTAGAGGATTACATGCTTCACATGAACCGGGATGTGTGGAGGATTTTATGCTTCACATGAACCCGGATGTGTAGAGGATTATATGCCTCACATGAACCCGGATGTGTGGAGGATTATATTATGCCTCACATGAACCGGGATGTGTAGAGGATTATATGCTTCGCATGAACCCGGATGTGTAGAGGATTATATGCCTCACATGAACCCGGATGTGTGGAGGATTATATGCCTCGCATGAACCGGGATGTGTAATAGGATTATATGCCTCGCATGAACCCGGATGTGTGAAGCATTATATGCCTCACATGAACCCGGATGTGTAGAGGATTATATGCCTCCCATGAACCGGGATGTGTAGATGATGATATGCCTCGCATGAATTTTTTGTCCACTATTGTGCTGTAAAAGAAGTACAACTTTGTAAAGTCACTATTTGCTATAGTTTTTGAAGGAGTACAGTGTTTAAGCTTTCAAATGGCAACATGCATGATATGAGTGGCTGTCACCAGCTTGTGGTAGATGTCACTGACCAAAGACGTTTCTAAGAAATATCTTTTTAAGTCAAGAGCCATTTCTCTACATTAAACACATGAAATGTGCAGGAAAAAAATTATAAATGAATAATAGAGGAAATTGTGTACTAATTAAGCTAATGTCTACAATTCAGTGCTGTAATCGAGTCCCAAGTCAAGTCCAGTGAGTCCCAAGGTGACATTTAAAATCCTGACCAATTGGTACGTATTGCCTTCTCGCTTGATGTTCAGTGTAAGGGATTGGAGAGCATGGTCAACAATCCAGTGATCCTCCACTAGGAAAAAATTCCGAGGACGGCTCTTTTAAGCCGGATGGTTAGAAATGAGCCGTTAAACACAATCAACAACCCAACAACAGTTGAGTCGAGACCGAGTCATTTGGCTTTTAAATCAAACGTCTTAACTTCTATCATGCGGGAGGCTGCATATCAAGCCATTGCTAAATGCATACGGGCGGCTGCATATGCAGCCACTGTGCATCACAACATTGGGGACTTTCTCCACCATTTATGCGAAATTAATTAATTAATTTTCACAATTTGTAAAATTGTAATCAGAAGATCTTTTCGTTCTGATTCCATTTGCTGCGCATCAAAACTTCATAACCAGCTTCTGTGGGCATGAAGACAGTGAATTAAAACAGGTAGTCAAATATCTCTGAATTATGCTATAGTTTTCCAACTGTATTTTGTGTAAATGTGCTCCGCCAGCAGGTGTTAAAGTCGAGTCCAAAATTATTGGAACTCGAGTCGAGTTTGAGTGAATCAAGACAAGTTATGGATCGAGTCGTGTCCCCACAATATGTGCGTTGACTGGAGTCCTTACGGCGCTACTAGAATTTATTTTATAATGAATGTGTGTGACTTTACATCCCCGTTATTGTGGGCTGCTCGTATATTTATAGTTATCAATGTTTATATCAATGAAATGAGTTGGTGTCTTGTGCTGAAAATATTTTCGCTCGTAGTTAGGTTTGACTAGATGTAACGTTTTTGCCAAAATTATGAATCGTGCTATCGATGTAAAGAACTACTGGTAATTGTTAATATGAATGTTAATGTATGTAAATATATCTAGAATTTAAGTATTAAATACACACTTTTTATGTTGATCATGGTTGGTCTTCTTCTTAGCGTTTCTTCTGGACAACAGCTACAATTTTACATTTCAACCGTCTCATCGGTTAGCTCAGTGGCTGGAGCATCATTGTAATCTCCAGCTTGTGGATTCAATACCGGGGGTGGCGATGACTATATAATTGTAGTCCATTCTTTCTAATTGCTACATCGTACGTTTTGGGTGACTCTATGTAATCTCTTTGGTGAAATTAAGGGCCAATGAACTTGATAAAAAATCAGTCAAATTTAAAATTATATATATTTGATGCACCGCCGCAGATCGGCATTGTTCATTTTGAGATAGGAGAGGTTTCCTCCACTGACAGTTAAAAATTCTGTAGCTTCACAAAGTGATTTCTTGATTTTTTGTGTCGAAAGTAAAGAATAGTCGGCGACATTATACCCAGTCTGTCATGGTGTATGATATATATTTAACATACGACTCATTCTGACCAATAGAGAAATTGCACTGGTTTTAATCTGAATTTTGCATTTTGAACAGCCAATCATTGTCTGTTAGTCAGCCAATCAACAATGGTTTCGCCAATAGCGAGGGTACTTTTATATTATAATACTGCTAAATTTGATGAAGTGCCGTAACGTGCAGAACCTCTAATATCTGAGTGGATAGAGTGGTCAACCTGAAATTACGAGGTCCGGGGTTCGATCCCGGGTGCTAATTAATGTCTATAGTTGATTCTCTCTAACCTGTGTCTCGAAAGGTTTTGGAGAAGGACCAGCAGTCTTTATCTATCCATCAGTCAATCAAGAGTGGAAATGTATTTCTTTCCAAATAACGCTCATCGTTTCTTTGTTTGCACCACCAGTACTGTGGTGTCTTTACTTGAATGAAAAACATGATGGCTGCGGTATTAAATCCTCCTATGGGTTATCTCGGAGTCTTACTTTTCACAATCTTTGATCGCAAGATCTAAAACTACATTTTTGAGGAATATCGCTAAATTATTGCTTACTGAATTATTACTTCAGCAACAGGATTATTACTGATTGGAACAGTTTCCCAGAGCAAATTACTAGTGCATGTTCGCTCAATGTCTTCAAATCTCGATTGGACAGTTTTGGGATAAATGAAGAATTTCTGCATCATTGTTGCTCGTAGCCTGCATTAAACACAGTTTGGACAGTTCCTACGTGTATGACTTTCACTTTATCATGATCGGCCTACTCGACAGATGGGTTTAATCTCAATGGCCGTACTACGGTATAAAGCTATATATTGCATGAAATATGATGATGCTGGGCAACACTATGATGGGACATCGAAAAGTAAGACAAAAATCCTCTACACCCCAGAATTTCAGAATTTTCTTTCTGTGTTCCCTCCATTTTAGCAAGAATTATTGCCTGAACTAAATGCTTACGTAAGTCAATTTTTCAAAAGTCCTCTTTTTTTTCTATGCATCCTAAGTTCAGAATGATATTTTTTGTACATGTCAAGCTTTTTTTAGTTGGATTAAGAAGACAGTGATTTTAGTTCTCAGTTGATCTGTTTATGCATAACTCGTGAGTTACACTGAAACATATTGACAGCTTTGACAAGACAGCAATCATGTTATATGTGTTTATGCATAACTCGTGAGTTACACTGAAACATATAGACAGCTTTGACAAGACAGCAATCATGTTATGTGTTTTATGCGTAACTCGTGAGTTACACTGAAACATATAGACAGCTTTGACAAGACAGCAATCATGTTATGTGTTTTATGCATAACTCGTGAGTTACACTGAAACATATAGACAGCTTTGACAAGACAGGAATCATGTTCTGTGTTTTATGCATAACTCATGAGTTACACTGAAACATATAGACAGCTTTGACAAGACAGCAATCATGTTCTGTGTTTTATGCATAACTCATGAGTTACACTGAAACATATTGACAGCTTTGACAAGACAGCAATCATGTTATGTGTGTTTTATGCATAACTCATGAGTTATACTGAAACATATTGACAGAGCTTTGACAAGACAGCAATCATGTTATGTGTTTTATGCATAACTCATGAGTTATACTGAAACATATAGATGGAGCTTTAACAAGACAGCAATCATGTTATGTGTTTTATGCATAACTCATGAGTTATACTGAAACATATTGACAGCTTTGACAAGACAGCAATCATGTTATGTGTTTTATGCATAACTCATGAGTTACACTAAAACATATAGACAGCTTTGACAAGACAGAAATCATGTTATGTGTTTATGCATAACTCATGAGTTACACTGAAACATATTGACAGCTTTGACAAGACAGCAACCATGTTATGTGTTTTATGCATAACTCATGAGTTACACTAAAACATATTGACAGCTTTGACAAGACAGCAATCATGTTATGTGTGTTATGCATAACTCATGAGTTACACTGAAACATATAGACCGAGCTTTAACAAGACAGCAATCATGTTATGTGTTTTATGCATAACTCATGAGTTATACTGAAACATATAGACGGAGCTTTAACAAGACAGCAATCATGTTATGTGTTTTATGCATAACTCATGAGTTACACTGAAACATATAGACAGCTTTGACAAGACAACAATCATGTTATGTGTTTTATGCATAACTTGTGAATTACACTGAAACATATAGACAGCTTTGACAAGACAACAATCATGTTATGTGTTTTATGCATAACTCATGAGTTACACTGAAACATATTGACAGAGCTTTGACAAGACAGCAAAAATGTGCCAAATTTACAGTATTTTATTAAACATAACACAAACTTTGAAAATGTTGAGACTGTTGTACTTAGTACCACTTTTCGTGACTATTTATGCTGTAAAAACTAATACACATATTTATACAGAACTATGAAAATATATCTACATAGTCTGATTTTTTCCGGCATTTTTTTCCACAAATTAGACTTTAACCCTCGGTCAGTTGAATTAAATGTCTGCATCATTACTTGGACCTGATGTAATTTGAGAAAAAGTTTTAAAAACTTGAGCACTGTATTTCAAACTAATACTACGTCACGGAGGTTGGGATTTCTGAACGTACCAACGTAATGTAATGGCTGTCAAAGTTGTTCTTATGGAAAATCATTAAATGGCTATATGATTTTTCACATTTCTGAAAATTAGTTCGAAAATATTGCACATTATAGTAGAATATGATAATTTATGCACATTTTCACTTTGCCGAAATGTCACGCAGCGCGTACAGCTTTATCATGATGTCATAATTCCTGCACACGGCGTATATAATTCTTGATTGTTGAGATGGTTTTGGTTCTAGTTACTTTCTTAAATAGTCCATGTGGACAGTTTCATATCTCAGCATTTATAGTTATTTTTATTTTGTGGAATTAAGGACTGTGTGTACAAATTATTTTGTAACCATATGTAGTACTACTATTTATCTAAATATGTGTTAAAATGGAGCATTAACGCTCCCCTTAGATTGGAGCAAAAATGAATATATTGCATTAAAAATCTTTTTAATATATTTAATCATTGTTCTTCAAATTTCTTTCAGTATTTTTAACAGGTATATTTGAAAGGCTTTGGGTGGCTCTTAATTCTGGTTTTCAAGAAGGATTGAAAACTTGATCGATTAAACCTTATTTCAACGCGGGATATGTCCTTTATTTTATATAATCATTGTCATATTTGGTATTTTTGTATAAGTGCGTCACACTTAAAAGGGAAACATTTATGGAATATAGGATTAATTATTTCAAATCACTAATTAGGTAAATAGGGTAAGGGGGTGGTGGTGGACATTGTTTTTTGGGTGTCATAAAATGGTGTCTCTAACAGTTGTATACCCAGTACATAATCAAACAGTTGTGAATAGTTTTATATGAGCTATTTGTTAACATTCAAGTAAGTGCAAAAGAGAATCCAAATACTGGTACTAGTGCCATCATAAATCATTGTAGACTTGCCATTTTCTACTTAAATTTGCCCAACGTTTGTATTTTTCCACATATTGTTCATCTGAAATCAGTCATGTCCTACCTCATGTCGCCGACCTCATGCCGCCGTTAGAATTGTACATAATCCCCACCTGAAACATTATTGCCATAGTTTTGTATGCTGTATAAAGTGACATTATTTTTCTCCGTTTGTGCGTTTTTTCAAATCTTTCTCCTGTCACCACCCCTTGTACATCTTTACTGTTATTCACTGTTTGTGATTATATTGACCAATTAGAAATCATGCTCGTTTTCATCAACCAATTGAAAATCATGTTTTAATTTAACTCAACCAATTAAATCATCACATTAATTTAGCTCAATCAATTGGAACCAAGTTCAATTCAAAATTAAACAGACGGAAGAATAACAGTAGAATTTGATCACGGCTGTGGTAATGACACTAGAAAATAAATATAAATATGAATATTTTATTAATAATAAAACATTAAATGGGTAATCTCCTTTTCCTTTATGGGGCTAATCTTCGCAGAGGCCCTTATGTCAAAGAGAGGAGTAAATGTTCCCCTCAAAATATTTTGAAGGGAGCACATTGTATTAAAGGGAATTGCTTTGAGGTGATTGTTTGACTTGTGATTGTGAGGTCGTGAGTTCCAACACCGGGTAATGACGATAATAGTGAAAAATTATGTAGCGCCTTTCCTGCACAAGACCAGAAGGCCACACACACCTCAAAGCGTTTATTCCAGCAGCGCTATCTGGTATATTAAAGTCTCTAAGAGACTACTGGAAATCGGATCATACCAAAGACTCTCACTTTGCGATCTCGATTGATGTTCAGCATATGAGATTTGAGCAGCCGATCCTCAATAAATTATGGGAAAAATTCTGAAGACAGTACAGTGCGACATTAAACCGCCAGGTTACAAATGGACCGTTCGGCACTATCAATTAATCAATCAATCAATGTTGATCGCAAGGTTAGGGGTTTGAGACCAGGAATTGTGATCGCAAGGTCAAAGGTTACAAATTTGGAGTGATGATGACTATATTCCAGTGGCTCTAAATGGTGTATCAAAGACTTTGGGGTGGCTCGTACAACCTCGTCGTTGAAAAGGGCCAACATGTCATTCACGTTATATTTCTCTCTGTCAATAAAATTGACCTTTAAACGTGATCGCAAGGTCCGGGGTTTGAACACGGGGTGATTAGGACTTATTCCAGTGGCTCTAAATGGTGTATCAAAGACTTTGGGGTGGCTCATCTAACCTTGTCGTTGAAAAGGGGCTGGAACCACTGTCAAGCAATCATTCTGATATATCAAAAGCTTTGGCCAACAAACTTAATCTTCTTTGATCGCCACAAAAACCAGTTCTTTAAATACTGGTATATATGTCATGCTACATAGACAATTAATGCAATAATAATTGCTTATATATTTCTATTGTATTTATAATCGTATCACACTTTGGAACATTGTGTGTCAAAGGTACCGTTTATACCGCTATTAAGTTTGTTAATAATATATATATTGAACAATTTGTGTCCATCTACTTTGTAAGCAATATGTAATATATTTGAGGCTTCACACAGTTTGACGCCTCCATTACTACATCCTGTCGTTTCTGGGATACTGTTTTGTTTCACCACCACCGTTCATTATGAAGTTGAAGTTGTCTAACGTCTTGTCACTCCCCTTGCGGGGCTAATATATTATATGGAAACAAATATCTTGTTGGGCAAACACAGGCAGCTATATAATGTTAAAAGAGTCGAGATGACCTAGTGGTTAGGGCAATGGGGCCCATGATTGTGAGAGCCCGTTTTCGAATACATGATTGATTGTAAGATCGAGTGTTCAAATAGCAGTGCTGCTGCTGGTTATCCTGGCCTGAGCACTTTATCTTGATTGCTTCACTTCACCAAGATGTATCATTGGATACCTGTGAGGTGATTTGGGTGTACAGTGATGTACCGTTATGTGGTAGCTGTTATGGAAGCCCCCAGGGGTCACGTTTCTTGTGGCACTATTGTGTGGGGTATGGACTGTTTAAAAAGTGCACATATATGTGTAGGTTTGACAAGTCGCCCGCGGACTATGGTTATCATTGTGAAGCACCTTTGAATCTCTCTCTCTACCTCATGAAGTTAAGAAGAAAATACTAACTGACTGCCGCACAATTGGCCAAAGCCCTCCACCTCCCTCTATCCGTAGCCATGACCCCAATATTGTTGGAATATTGTTGTATATATTGGGCGCCATGCAATTCAATTGGTATTATGTGTCTTAGTGCGAGTTGATTAGCTTTGAAATACTGCTTAGGCTTATGTTTGTGATATTGACCTTCTATTAATGCAAAATTTGCGTTAGAATTTTAATAGGCTCTAGGACATTTATGAAAAACGATGGAAAGGTCTGCTAATTTTTGAGGTACCCTTTTTCCAATTGCCATGTATGTGTAATCCATATTATATATTTGGAACTACTTAGGGTTAACCAAATGTGTTTCTGTTGTATTTTCGGGAAATGTAAAAAATAAATAATAAAAATATCGAACATAATTTAATTACGACATCCCATGATATCCTATCTTCGAGGGATGATAACAACTAATGAATAATAAATATAAATAATATTCGATGCCATTTCAATTGCGGTATAGCTCTAAGTGACAGAAATTCAATACTTGATTACGTGAGTCATAATTATATGAGTCGTATTTTTCAGAAAATAAACAAAATAGTTAACAATATTCCATATATGACGTTTTGCACTACCTATTTCAGGGTTGATATGATAGCTGTTTGGGTATTATTGGAAAGGTTATCCGGTGGCCATTCAATTGCCGTATATTTTTAAGTGATACAAAGTATATACTTCAGTTGAAACTATTTAGCGATAACCAAACGTGATTTTGCCGTATTTTCCCGAAATATTTCCCCGAAAATAGAAAAAATAGTTAACAGTATTAGGCCTACTATTAGTACGACACACATAACGTCAATTCACACCACCTACACTATACTGCTGATAATAATTTTTGAGGCACCTTTGGAAAGGTTTGTCGATACCCTTCCAATTTCAGCATCGGCCGATGTGATACATAATATATATTTGGAGCTATATATGTAGGCCTACCCAAATGTGTTATTGTCGTATTTTCCGAAAATAATTTCCCGAAAATATATAAAGTATATAGTTAACAATATTACTACGACATATACAACGTCATTTCACACTATCTACTCCACGGTTGATGACAATTGTTAAGACTGCGAGCTTGGAAAGGCTATCGGATGCTCTTTCATTTTCCGTATCGAATTCTGTGATACATAATACACATATTTGGAGCTATATATATATGTAGGGCTAACCAAATGTGTTTTTGTCGTATTTTCTTTAAAAATATTTCTCCGAAAATATATAAAATAGTATAGTACGACATATATGATGTCATTTCACAATATCTACTCCACCTGCCCACGGTTGATGATAATTTGAGGTACCATAGGAACGAATGGTACCACATGCCCTTCTAATTGCCGTATAGAGCTATACAATCCATATTATGTATTTGGAACTGTTTTTAGGGTTAACCAAATGTGTTTCTGTCGTATTTTCGAGAAATGAAAAAACAGGAATAAAAAAATACCGAGCATAATTATGACATTACATGATATCATATTTTCGAGGGATGATG
>JAODAI010022239.1:0-18904 GCA_027575025.1 Scotoplanes globosa | reverse complement strand
AAATTAATACATTATATAAATATAGTTATCATACATATAAATAAACACATTATACAAATATTATGTATATTTATATAGGCGTATTATATTTACATAATATATCATAGTCCAGAATATATATGTTAGATAATAATATGTTATATTTGTTAAGTTATTTATATAAATATATATTTATATAGAATCATGTTATATACAGTATACATATGCTACAATTAGATATGGCCTATGTGGCTAGGTTATATCAAAGTACTATCTGCCTAAGTTAATATAGCCATTAGTTTATGCAAAATGTAACAAACAGTTAAATTTCTTATACAAATTCACTTGGATCAATGCTTAAATGGGCTTCCAAAACATCTTCCACAAACATGTAAACTTAGAATACTGAAAAGTTGTATAGTATAAATCAATAATTTGTTCTGAATACAATTAGCCTTTATTATCCACATATATGTAGGTGACATGTGACAAACAGTGGCTTGCGGCATATACCCAATTTCAATAAATTTAAACCTGTACAATAGTTACCAAAAATTGTAGAAAATTGTTATGATGGCAACGAAAAGCGGAATGCTAGCACAAAAATGGTCACTAATTTGATGTATTATATTATACTGTTTGAAAAGCTTTAATGATTCATCTCCAGAGGTCTTATCACCTGATAAACCGCCCTCTATGAGTAACATTTTAATATGTTGACCATGCTGCATGCATGGTGATTCTCATAAAGTTTATGTTAATATAAACTCACATGGCCATTGTGACAATGTGTATTTTGTCTTACGATATGCCTAATCAACATGAAGTCGATCCTCAATTTTAATTTAAATTACTAATATATATTGATTTTAATATTATTCTGCTCCCATTGTTTCTAATTCTAACCACAAAAGGCACAATTTGGTTAGCAATTTATTGTTTAAAAAATCCAACATTGAAGTTTTTATCAAATATTAAATTGTTTCAAATCGCAAATTGAATATTGGAAAGCTGCTCTTCCTTATATTTGTCTTTATCTTTTATTACAAAGGGCTTCACGCCATGTTCATAATTATGATCACCTATGTATATATAAATTTGTATATATACATTACACTGCATAGAAAAACGGGAAAACTCCAGTTTTGTTTATGATTTTAGTTGACTCCATTTCTGGAGGAAGTTTTCAGTAGTATTGCCGACACCATCTCTAGAGTAGATTTCTCATCTCCGGGCTGGACAATAGCATTGGTCTGTATACAGTTTGGCAGTGAACAAACGGTGAATACTCTTCATAGTACAGGAAGATTAAAATATTGCAACAACGTCTTCATCTCGAAACCTCGAGATTATGTGGCACTAGATTCATACCTGAATGGTAAAGAAAGTAAGAAAACATGGTTATAATCAATTGGAGATAAAAAACTATTATAAATTAATCACAGTGTATGGAGACTGAGTGAAATGGTTCCAACTTACGCATAGTATTGACCATTCATGCCACGCCATACGAAAACACTAATTATCACAGAATAACATAACACATATTACCGGAGACATATGCGCAGTTCAGAAGCATTTTTTATACATTTATGTACATATGTTTTAAAATGTACATATGTTTTAAACCTTGCAAAAAGAGTAAGTATAAGCTGATCTATATACTTATTATACAGGTTTGGTTTTTGTATTAGGATTCAAAGTCTCGTACTACTACTACTATATTATGGTATTTCCCATACTCTTATTTAAGTAAATATCCTCTAGAGTGCCTGCTGTTCTAGCTTTAGTTATAGTTTGTAACCAGATGATAGATATCCAGATAGGACTATATATCCTCCCGCCATCCAGCCAGGCTTCCAGTGTATCCCCAGCAGTTGTCCGGACAGTTGGTGTACGTCAAGACAGTGGCGTCACACTCATCATACCGCACTACTCTAGCAACTATCCGCTGCATCAACTCACCAGTGAAACCAACAAGAGCTAGCAGATATATTGGTTTGCTATAGTGCTAGGAATGATAGGAATGCAGATTGCAATGTGACCCTTGTCTATACGATCGCTGTTCACTCGGTTTGTAAAATGTTTGCACGTCCGGAGGAGCCGGGTACTCCCAATGATTTGGTGTCACTAATATCCAATTGCATGGCTTCCGATGGCACTGTACTGCCAGGTCTGTAGGCATGTATAACATGGTACATTTATTATAGTATTTCTACTTAGATACATTATTTGATAAGTGAAGGATGATCGTCCTCGTGACCCAATGGAGAGCTATGCATGCTAACATAGACCTGGGACCACGGTGCGCCCTACACTTTAAAGTAATACACGTCACACACAATACGATTCGTCACTCCAGGTCCGTCGCTCGGACGTGTTTCGGGCGATTCATATATTTGCGGGGTAAATTGTCCATTAGTAAGGGTCAACGACTCTTCTATTAACATACAATACTGCACTAAAAAATACAGCAGTCTCGTTATAAAAAATAATTACATACTCGCAATCTAGCACCCATTGGCAATTTAAATTATTTTCAAAATATTCAAAGTCAAACTCAAAATTAATTATTTTATTAATGATATTATCCAATCGGATAGATTAATTAATGAAATAAATGTCCGGGCTACATAATGATGCGGGCAATATGGAAATTATATTTCCGTCAGGCTAAAAAATAATTGCGATATTTTTCTGGAAGAACATCTCCGTGTGTCGTAGAGTACATGGTGTGGATTAATTATCGTCGATTGAGCGGTTCTGTTCGCCGGTGTATATAACCAAGAATTAAGAGCTAGTTACGGATTCGAACCGCACACATTTAGGTATACGGCTCGTCTCTGAGTTGATGTCTATAAAAGGTCATGTTTCGAATTCCGCGCGCTGACTGGCATAAGTGATGGTAGCATACAGGGGACGTATTATTATTGATGTACTTCTCGGTTTGAGTTGGCATTACGTGATATGATATTGAACGTATAATACTATGTTGCTCTCTCTGTATTCAATTATGAGGTGAACCAGAATAATGATGTTGGACATCATATATGTATGTGTATATAGTGCGAGAGAGGGTAGCAGTCTAGTGTCGGCGGATATCATGTGGAATTAATAGGAAATCGATAGTTTAGTTTCATCAGATGGCTAACTTGATCCACTATAACGAGACTGTATGTAGTCAGGCGTTCAGACTACAATGCAATAAAATAGGTGTTTCTATGGAGCCGGTATTTATTGTGGTAAAAAAATTAATCAGTTCTCATAACGTAAAGTTGCCGACTGACATGGATATAATTACGTCAGTAAATACATCAAATTAGATATGTCACTTTTAAACGTTTTGTAAAATAGTGCAACTTAATACTAGCAGGTGAAATCAATACTGTTGGGAGTATTTACATGCCTACCTTTTATTGGTATGCAAGCACTAAATATAAAAACAGGACCCAGTTAAGTCAGATTCACATAAAAAAGGGAAAATATAACTTATTTTGAGGGGAGAATAAACAATTACCATTATTGACTCTACTTTTATATGTTCTTTGTGAAAATCACAACAAATATTTGGCTACACTTGAATGAAGCGGTTTGAATTGTTCTGAAATTAACGTTAATTTTACTCAAATATTATTAACACATGCACTGTGTATCTGGCTTATAATACAAAGTCCATCCATAAATCAATTTGTGGACTTTAGTTGCATTATTTTGGGATTCCTGTAAAAATATAAAATAATGTGATCGGAAAGACCGATGGCTTATCTCTTAACTAACATCATATGGTGTCCCCTATACGCGAACAAGCAGAAACAGCAGAACTTCCCCACGCTCCAAAAACACATTTACCAACTTGACCCAAAAGTGTCACACAGAGGGGACCCAAGCACCCTAAATAAAGTCAATGCCCATAGACTACTACTAGAGCTATTTTAAAAGAATACAATATCATGTGTGCGTACATGCCTACTATTCATTCAGTACATGGACCTACACAATGTATAGGTAACCTATATATAATATGCTAGTACATGCTTATAAAAATATATATATACCTCACTCTATTATTATTAATTATATTTCTGAATCGAGTGGTGCGTGTATCCGTGAATTATAATAGATAAGAGACTAGGTTGAAACCAAACAACTTCTTCTAGTGTTTACAGACCTTCAAACTTGACCCATGTTATACTGTGACGTCATGGAAACTGTCCATAAGCTCCATCAAGAGAGTTACAGTAACGTTCAGTATATATACCAAAAAGGAAATATTAGATTAGTAATATTAAACACAGATTTGGATATATGTCGTGACGTCAGCAACATAACGATGTGTACATCACTGTATCAAATGGATTATAGTATTTTATTAATAAAATCAGTGGCTTGGAACTGATCAGTTTCTTGGTTTTAGTATTCTGAGTACTTCAGTTATTGGTGTGTGGAATACAGATGTAGTGATATGCGGACACAGGCGGGAACAGGCAAACATGCACATTTTAGATGAAAGGTGCATATTATTAATAATACTATATATCAATCATCTCATACTACGCAGTTGCTACTAAACAAACACAATTACTCTGTTATCACACATAATATGTAATCCTCAAATCATTGAATTATTTATTAAGTTCAGTAGCTACCCAACAATAGCAGCTCAATGGCTAAATGTGGCCATATTATGAATAAAGTAGTTCATTATATTCCAGGTTCGTGGATTAATGGTGTGCATCATGCCATAGCTTGGCAAAGAGAAGGAATGTCCACAGTATAAGCCTTTACTTTGATTCGATCAAGACCTCCTTTGATCCATGAACATATATATCTTTAATCTTTCATATAACTTACCTCTGTAGCGTGAAGCCGCACCGGCGCTGGAAACGTGCCATCTTCACAAACGGGCCTGTGTTGTAAAAGGAAAAACAACGTTAAATATCACGAAATAGGACATTAATAAACATGAGAATAGCTTACATATTATATAATAAATATTTCGGATCACCGTGGTGAAGACGATCGTACTTTTCTAATTATGGTTTCAGAGGTTTTGCAGATGCAGCACCAATTTCTTTGGAACCATATTACCTGTGCGTAACAGTGGATATGTTCAAGATAAGTCTTAAAGACTTTTTTTGTTTTCCATACACTCTAAAAACAACTTGGTCATATTGATATTACCCTCAATTTTTAATCCAAATTGACCCAATATGGGTTAAATTGTAACCCAAACATGTGGATAATATCAATATGACCAAGTTCTGGGTTCAAATTAACCAAAGTGTTTTAAGAGTGTATGTTTGCCTCAGTTGAGTGAAATGGGACAGTTTCTCGACCAATATCATAATATATTAACAAATAACACTGATTAATTTAGTAATGTATATTTCTACATAATTATGTTTTATATGAGTATTACCATACACTTTATTTAAACACATTTAGTTTGAGGAGTCAAATTTGCACCCTAATCTAAACTATGGCACTGTTACCCCATAACACAGGGTACCAATACCATGTACTGAACACAACTCATAGTACACATATTAATAGTACAACATGTATACATACATGTATGCTACTATTCGGTTAAATCAATATATTTTATTCATTTTTTTGAGTATCCACGAAATCAAACAAACCGACACAACATAACTAACTATACATTTCCATCAAAAGAAAACCGATTGAAAATTCAATAATCCCATTGCTAGATATATAGACTACAGCACATATGCCATGAAAGCAAAGTAAACTAAATATAGCCAACATTGAAATCCATTTTAAGAATTTTATGATACTCCCGTTTTTGACACAATTGGTGTTTATCATAATATTAATTTCAAAGTGTGTCCCTCATCCGCCACGTGCACATAAGCGTGCAATAGGCACACCATATACATCACAAATTACGACATAACGAGTAGAGTCGGACTGTAAATTTCATAACATGATAAAATAAATTTCTTAATTAAAAAGTATTATCGATACTGCTGGCAGATGCTAACTTATGGCAGATAGGATTGACATTAAACTCTGTGCGATATTGAATCCGGAATGGGGAAAGGGAAAAGTTTAAAGTGGCTGTCTGTTGACGTCACTTATTCAGGGTCCATTATTTTTAGATAAACATTAATATATAATTCAATGATATACTCCTCATATTACTTTCTATAATACATTGTGTATACATAACGGTAAACGTAAACCGAAACGGATATCGGCACAGATTGGACAAAAAAAGGAAATGGAATCGTGAACAAGAAGTCAAATCTGAAAACGTGATGACATATATGAAAATTATTAAATTGTCCAAAATTTTAAATATTATTCCAAAATTACATTATTAAATATGAAATAATTAAGTAATCAACCCCCTACATATTTATAATTATAAATGGTCTCAAAGTTCAAACTATTTGTGTGTCATAGTCTTTGTGTTATATGTTGGGTCACTAGCTTTGATAACAGCCTATGGCTGTTTTCTAGTGTCCTTCATATGTTTGATGTCATAATTATATACTATACAATTGTACCACCTTTTATTCACGCATATGAGAAAATAAATTTGAATTTGAGTTTGTTGTCTTATTATATGCATGGTTAAGTATAGTAGGGCATAGTTTCCTCCAGGGATCATATGATATTCAGACGGTGAAGTTCTTATCACAGGGTGGGAAGATGGAGATATTTAATATTATGAAGATGGAGAGGAGACTAGTAGAGACCGTCATGTATGCATTATTCCTGGAAACTGAATCACGTCCTGTATAGCTGGTAAGAATACACCTCCAGAGGGACCAACCCGATGTAGTTCTTTATTCTACAGACGCAAGTAAAATCGCAGTCTACATACTATAGCAGTGTACATGTATTGCGTCACCTCTATGGAGATAGTGACTCATTTAGTAATTTAAATAATTGCTATATCACATAAAGTATTGTTTAATATATAACACTAATTTGATATCTCCATTGAATTTTGACCAATTATGTAAAATATAAATCTGACTATTATTTGTCATCATCTTCCGTACCGCGCCAGCCATGGCATAATCATGTAACCCAACTGATTGCAATTATTTTATACCAGGTCTCCAGGGGATGGATTGTATCAAGTGACCACAACTATATAGAGACCCTTTATGTAAACATATATTCCCAGTGATTTCATAAAGTAATCTGGCTTTGGTCAATATTTTAATTATCTCCAGTTATGATTTACTATCACAGGTCTTTGTAATCTGGATAATGGGAAATATTACATTGGCTATTTGCATATTTTGCAAGAGGTGTGGATTACAACTTGTGTGAATATAGTATATAAAAGTTATATAATCCATAACCTGTATAGTTACAGTGTTAATACAGGGAGGGTGTGCTATTACTTTCTCTCTCTGGTAAGCTTGTCAAATAATAATTGAGCATGGTTTGTTGGCGCCTATCACTAGGACCTTTGATATGAAGTCCTTGGTATAATGTAGGACATGTGCCATACGTCAGTCCTAACTATGTACATCAGTATTCCATATCCAACATAAAACTGTTGCTCTATACTATGCAACATGCACCTGAAAGCAGAGAAACCAACTGGTATTGTTGGCATAATTAGCAGTAGTTCTCCAGCGAGGTCTGTACCTAGCTGTCAAAGAAACCATAATAAACAGACGGATTCCCAGCCATTCTTTGTGCCCCTAATCGATGGTTGACAGCCAATTATCCAGCAAAGTGTCACATAGGCCGCCATATCTTTAAACAGACAGGATGCCCAGGTACAGCTTGGAAATGAGTCATCATATATGAGAGAATAGTATACATCTTATCAAAGATCAGAGATCCAGGCATTTGACAGCAAGCCCCAACTGGCAGTCATAATTATAAGATATCGGACCAGGGGGTAAGTCCAATCTGTAAAACAGCCCCATTGTCTTTATAATATTAAGGTGAAATCGGTAACTGGATTGACAGTCATTTCTACAGGGATCTAGATAATTATGTTGTATCTTTAAAATACATTCATTATTAAACATGATCAAATTATTAACTGCTATAGCATATTAATAGCATTCAGTCACACTGACACTATGTTGCCATTATACGGATAGTTCATATAGACTTTAAAAAATATTAATATAAGTACGTCATCATGTAGGTTTATGTCAGCATTTTCATTAAAAAATAACTTGAAATATATACTCACGATATTCCTGTATGCTTCGGCGTACTTTCCAACGAAGAACTTTGGCTATTTGTATGTAATGAATCAGTTCTTTTCAAAGCTACTTTTTTCTCATCATAATAGTAAAATCCATCATGATTTGAACTGTCCTCCGCCGACTCACAGTTTTTCGGCAATGAGTGTCTCGTTTGTGGTACATATCGTACAACACTACAGTCTTCATGCGCTGCAACACGGCTTTCGCCCCTGCCTTGCAGGCTTTCAAAATCCTTTGCTGAATAGTCTCTTATTTTATAATCTGTACTAATACTATTTGTCCTCGTAGTGTTTCTACTGCAACTACTGTGGCTATTTGGAAACTCTTTATAATGAGCAGTTTTAAGATTGTCTTGCTCTATCTCTTTATTGCACACTTTCTCACTAATACTGAGAAGAGGCAAAATTTTCTCAGAGTTTGAGAAATTGTCTGTATATTTAAGAACATCGCGGTTATTCGGTGGTGCTGAATTGTTTTCGACATCTTGATTTCTATCGGTTCTCTGTTTTTTATATATAACGATGGTAAGACATGACAAAACGGCTAGCATAAGAATTCCAAATACGATAAAAGCAACCATCTTCATTATATCCTGCATATCCTCTTTAACAGATGGGTAGGAAGTGACAGGCATTGGGAGATGGGAAGGTAGTTCCTCGTGTGTTGTAGTAGGTGATACATCCGGGATATTATCCGTTCCTATATCCTGTGAATACTGATCGCTCACACTTTCCTTGGAGGGCGTTACTATGACTGCTACAGAATCACCACAAAGGACTCCAGTGAATCCAGACAGGCATGTACAAGTGAAACCTCCCAAACTGTCGATGCTACACGAGCCGCCGTTTACACAGGGGTTTTCCGAGCATCTCTGCTTCTCGCACAGAATACCGATGTAATCCGCTGCACAGATGCACTGAAAGTCGTTGATCTGGTCGTAGCACGTGGCGCCGTTACTGCAGGGATTATCAATGCAATCATCAATATCGATTTCACATTGCTCTCCTTCGAAACCAGCAGAACACTGGCAGTGGGCTCCTTCAAAATCAGACATGCAACTGCCTCCGTTTGAACAATGGTGATTTTGACAAATGTCCAACTGGCAGTTTTCTCCGACGTATCCATACGGGCATTCACAGGAAAAACCATTAATTTGACTTTGACATGTTCCACCTGCAAAGAACAAACAAAACACCATATATATGTTAATCTCATCAATTAACGCATTGGAAATGACATGCAAGTATACCTTATAACATGATAGCCAATTAACATAGAGTGGGATAGACAAAAAATTAACACATTAATACCACAGTATAGGTATAACTAGTAATATATTATAACATGGCTGAATGAGAAATCAACTTGTCTAATATTATTGTGAGAAACAAGATTCCCATTAATTTAATGTGTATAGGTACACATGTGTATAGGACACCTAGTAATGGCTTAGTTGAGGAGACTCAAACATTGGACATTCATTATTCTTAATTAAGCATCATTGTCAGTTTGCAATAATAAGATTATCAGATAGAAACATTGGAATACACATAGTCACCATCTCAGATTAGGATATGGCACTCATTGCAAGTACAAGTCCATGTTCCAATATATATTGATTAAGTTGGATGGCCCTTTGTCAATCAATATTGCTTGCATGTGGATAAATATGGTAGTGTTTTTACTGTATCTGTAAAACAGGGGAAGGGAATACTATATTGAAATTTATATTTGTAATACAGAATGCCAGCTATACATAACTTAAATGATTTTAACTATATACATTAACTTCATGTTTTACCAATATAATGTAGGGCATATACTATATATAACATAGGTGCCCTATAGACAGACATACACGTAGTACTTCAGGCGTCATACATAAGTCTGTGATCATCATTTACAACACCGAATGCATTCTACCATTGTTAATGTCTTCATGCCATAATTATAAACCAACTCTATCATTCAGAATATACATAAAGGAATTACATATATTGGTGATGCTGCATCCATATATTATTCATAAAGCATGGAGTAAATTAAACATGGCACGATACTATCCATTCATCTGCACTTTGCCACCATTTTAACAACATGGCACGATACTATCCATTCATCTGTACTTTGCCACCATTTTAATAGCATAAACCATGGAGTAAATTAAACATGGCACGATACTATCCATTCATCTGTACTTTGCCACCATTTTAATAGCATGGTCTGTGAACCCATCCCTAATGTACAAAAGCCACAATATTCTAAAATTGATGTTGAATTTTAACCACATTATCCATCATAATTTGATATTCATATAAATAATTATACACAAACACATAGACATAATTATAAAGTTAATTTGAAAACTCAGTACGCGTATTGGAAAAACGATTAAGTCTCATCAAATGTATGTGCTGGGTACGGAAAGTTCATTTCAAATTATTAATCTTTTCAGATTATTAAATTGACAGCATTGTATAGTTTAAATTAATATACAGACATACACTATTTCATCATAATAAAAAGGATTGTAATATTTGACTGAACAATACGTCACATAAGTGGACTACTTTGGACCACATACGTATTGTATAATCATAGACTTGGGACACAATATTACACATAAGCTATCTTACAGACATAATTATATACCAATTTAAACAATGAACCATTTGCCAGGATTTTGTAATTTCGCGTGGAGTCATCTCCCTATAATAGCACAGCACATGGAAACTTTGCTGCCCCAGCCAGACTTTAATATGCAACATTGGGTAGACAATAAAGGTTGTGTCATTAGTATTGCCATACATTCAATATCAAAACGCAGAGCACCATCTTTCTTTGAGGCATAGCTCCTAAGATGGGATAAAACAATAGATGTTACCATATAAAAAAATATCTGAATGTGTCCTTAGAAAAAGAAAATGCTTAAGAGAAATAACCACACCTTAGAAAAAGAAAATGCTTAAGAGAAATAACCACTAATATCTTCAATTGTGTTACACTTAACTTTACAGCTATAGAGATTTAGATAAAATTTCCCCAATCGGCCATAGGAGAGGGGGTCATCGGGTCCCCCTTTGCGCACGTCACTATTTAGTCTTGGACATGGACCACCAATGCCTCGATCCGATTTGGGTCTTCGAAGTGGGAATTAAAATAAATGAGCATGTTCCCAGTCTCGTTCCCAGGTTATATGAGCCTTTGGTATACCAGTTGAGCCACTGGAACATAAATACTCTGTATTCAAACTCCGGACCTTCCGATCACGAGTACCACACTGTCAACTGAGGTGAATGGTCACAGAGAGGATAATGACTTACCATTCATGCATTGGTTGACGATACATTGGTTTGGTATTTCACAGTTAGTCCCTGTAAATCCGAGGCTGCATCTGCAGAAGTAGCCACTGGTGATGGATCCCGAGGTGTCGGTGCAGATTCCTCCATTCTGACAGGTATTAGGTCCACACTGGGGTAACAACTCTTCACAGCGTGTCCCAGCTGTGTCGTGGGGACATATACACTTTGCATCAAGGTGCTCCTATAGGTGATGAAACAAGAAAGATACACTCACATTTATAAAGTAGATACACTCTGCAGATTAAATGGCCAGAATTCAACAATATAATTTCATTAAAGTATTTATTCTTAATTGGTGTTCACGCTCAAATATCAAATGCTGAACATTGTCGGGTTGGTTGCTAAGATACTGGAAGTTGTCATGTTGCTGGTTCCATGCTCAGACTCATCTACTGGGCGTTGTCATGTTGCTGGGTTTAAGATTAACAGTTCAACTGGTAGCTCTATGTCCGTGGATGAGTAGGATATTACATTGTAGCAGGGTGGAAGATTAAAGAGTTCAACTGGTAGCTCTTTGTCCGTGGATGAGTATGATATTACATTGTAGCAGGGTGTAAGATTAACTGTAAGCTAGTACAGAAGAGACCGGGTCTTCCGATTGCCGACCTGAGCTGAATATATCAGAGTGTGAGATTAACTGTGTGTTATCCCCTGTATAAGTAGTATAGTCTTCTATTGTGCGGATGCTGTATTGATTGAGTAGGTATATTGGCCCTGTTTCAACACAGAGGTTATATTCATGGAACAACCAAAGCCTTTGCTAAGTTGAGTCAATGAATCTACCATGACTTGATATTTATTAGAGGGTCATTGTATTACATCCATGCCAAGATGTATTAGAGTCATTGGAGTAGGAAGCAGTTTGGTTGTTAAGGGACTTGCCCCTAATTATGACTATTCAAAATTTAATTTCACGATTGATAATTATTTTGAACTTTTTAACAGAAAGGTCATAACGAGCAACCCAAAGTTATGTTATTTGAGGATGAAATACTGTATAGTCGTCAGGACCCAGTTTCCAATACCTGACCTTCTGATCTCAAGTCCAACGCTCTATCCACTGAGCTAATCGTTCATGGCAGTTCCATGCTGCGGTATGGAGATCCCTATACTGTGGTAATGACTTACAGAGTTTGGTATTGGTGTTCCCCCATTCATACAGGATTCAACGTCTTCACAGTTTGGCCCTGTAAATCCCCCACTGCAGTAGCATGTGTATCCCACCTGACCCTGGTTGAGACAGGTTCCACCATTCTGACAGGGTTGCTGCTTCGTACAGTAGTTGGTATCTAGAAGATAGAACATTAAAATCAGAATGATTAATATAACGTCAGGGCCAGTTGGTATAGATACTGAATAAGAGTGACAGTCAGTGAGAGGTGTTGAGCTGCATCATTGCCATCAAGGTGAGATAATGGGAATTGACACCACCATTACACTGGGGCCTCACGCCACTAGTCAAAGTAAACAGTTCTTCTTGACATGTATAGTAGGGGCCTCTATTTCATTATCGGCAACACATCCACATTATCATCACGTCAAAGCACGCTATAAGATAGACCAGTGGCCTCAAACCTGTCTTAAGACGAAATTAAAGTCACTATCCATGCGCGCCAGATAATGATTTGATTCATGCTGCGCATCATTATATATGCCTGCATCACCTTCAAACTTATACCAGTCACGTTATTATAGAATTGCAAATTCTCAAATATTAATAGTGCGGGTAACCGATTTGCCACTTGTGATTTTTGATACAAGTTGAATTTAACCTTATAAATGGGGCATACGAATACCCAGGGATGAGACTGTTAAAATTATTTTGAGGAAATTGGTTATTGTAAAACTATAAATTATTTGTGGACATGCACTATGGAAAACAATTAACATTACTAAATACTAGCCACTAACCACTATGGGTACAGGGAACATTCCTTATCGGCATTTTAGGTTGGCTCAACGATTTTTGGGCTGCATAATAACACATTTGACAGAAGCATTGCATAAATTAATTTGCAATAACATGTGTCCCAAGTCCTAGCCTACAAGGTATTTCGCCATCCACTGGTCGAATTACCTACATTAAGGGCACCAACCTACCATGTCCCTGGCAGCAGACAAAGCTCTCGCATAATGACAAATGCACTGAATGTATTATAGTGCAGAACGAAGATAAGTACCACCACATATTTAGTTATAACTTATTAACTTACAAACTGATAACTAAATACATACTACTCTGCCCTGTATCATATACTCAATAATATGGAGGACTCTCATCCGGTCAGTGACTGACAGTTCACTCCATCCGGTTTTAAGACACGCCTAGATCACCATAGAAACTGATACAAAAATCAACAAGAGTCTTGGCATAATCTCTAAATGCTCCATCATCCCAGTAAATTAAGGTCGCCAATATATACTGCGCCAAGCTGATTGTGGCTAGCACTGATTGGAACGTGAGCAAAATTAATTGCGGCGCTGGGGAATTCCGACATATTTATTAACATCGAAATCCATCTATCAGCGTACTTTGCGTAAAACCCTATAGGCTATGATTATTTGAAGTCGGTCCCCACTCCTATTTCATTCTTACGATTATATCCCATATTGAAACTAGCAAATACATCACATATTGTAAAACTAGAGTTATAGGACTCCATAATTATGACTGATAAATAAAAAGATTGGGACTATCTTTCTGGGTTATGTATATATTTTTCAATATTCACAAAAGCGTGTTACAGAGTAGGTATAATTATTGCTTGCTGCAACTCCACATAAGGTATGCATTTATGAAAAGCAGAAAACAAATAAGATAGTAGTCCGATATTATAAGTGATTTCGGATTATTAATACCAAAAATCCAACCGCTTTCTAGTCAGAAGTTGACTTACACGCATGCCTCTATATACATGTTACTGTGTATGTAGGTTAACTTCTTGAATATTTGCATTGGTGAGAATATTCACATTATTATTAGTCTATAACTGATATCATACCACTATTTATTTAAATATAGTTACCTATCATACAAAGCGATCCACCCCAGCCCGATTCACAGATGCACTCATTAGGCTCGCTGCACGTCCCATGTAAACAACCAACACTGGGAATGCACTCATTACAGCTGTCACCTTGGTAACCAGAGGAACACCTACACAGAATCAAACAAAAATAAGATGTTATTAGCATTATTACGATGAACGTTCAATGACGTATATTATTGATATAAATAACAGTCATTAATTATTACTAATTTTTTAGTAAATAATAAATTAAAATCGACAATACTTACTCGCAAACGTCTGGTCTTGTACACCTCCCATGAGAACGTGAACACCCAGCAGTACAAATGGCTGTATGTAGGAAATAAAAGGATGGATAATTAGTCAATAGCCTGGTGTAATTATTATTCATTAAATTGTTATTGTTAAATTAATATTAAATAGGCCTAATTGAATTGTGTTTTGATTTATGGTATATCCTGGCCCATTCACCAACGAGATTATGAGCCGCCTATCAATGTCACAGTAACAGTTGAGGAACTGGGCTATTAATTATCATTCCAACTTCTGACTTGTGCACGGTGTAGAACAATATTAAAATGGACCAGAACAACAAAGAAAGCCTTAGTTTAAGGTATAAGGAAGGCGAAAAATAATTTCATCAAAAATATAAAAATGTTAAGATAGACTATGGAGTCAATATGAAATATAAATTAACTGACGTATGACATTTATTGCGCATTACATCAATCACGTGATTTGAATCAAATGTCATGTTTCCGTTCATTTTCAATTCCCATCATGACTCTGTGTGATGTGGATAACATAACTGTTACAAAATTAAACAAGAATGTATGTCGATGCATATACACATTTTGCTCAATGTATGAAAATCAATACACCTAAATTATACTATCGATTCAATAATGCACTGAATGGGTTTGATGTTAACGTATCGATTACATGTTTTTTATTAAATTTTATTTATGTTAACTAGCATCAAACATCAAACAGGAAACTAGGGTAAAGTACAATGAATCAATACTAATTATTATTAATGGGAAGTTATAAAATGTCCGCCCATTCATCCAAAACTCTTATCGGCATGGTAGCCGGGTAAACAAACTGCCATAAAAAACTACCAATTTCAATTTCCAAATTATAGTCGACAACATTTATAATGTTCAACATGTCAAGATAAACATTAAGGATTATAGTAAAAAGGATTATAGTAAAAGGAACTCAATATACAAAGTTAATTATTACGGCGGTTTTTATCTAATTACAAGGCAATTCATTATTGAATTATTATTGTCAATATAAAGTAAAGTCATGGGGAAACCCTATAGGCTATGATTACCCTGTAGGCTATGATTATATTCTACAAAAGACATGTTTATATCGTATAAATTGAGAATGATTAGGGAACAAATATAAAATAAAAGTTACTGTAATAAAGTCACATCGTCGACATTTTAAAATGTTTATAAATTATGCAGAACAGTAAAATCTATATTTTAAAAGTCATGACAATGTATACAGTCATGTAAGTTACTCTTGGGTAAATGTTGTATGGAAAACATGTTAAGTCACATGCACACATGCAGTGAGTGACTAACCCTAACCCCAATCTTAATTATCATGTGACATTTATATCAGTAAATACACACCAACGCTGAGTATAAAGTCGATGTATAAAGTCGCCGCCGTAAAACCATATAAATAATCCAAACACTTATTTAGGCTATTTAGTCAACGTTATTAAAAAAAAAACTCAATGCTTTGAATGTAATAATATTTAAAAAGAATTTTAAAAAAAATTGGGGGGTGGGGGGGGGGATATTGCGTTCACAATCATGGCCTCTCACTTTGCCACAAATAGTATTATGTCAATTTGTGTGTCACTGTCAATACGTCATACAAAATATCACTATCCTTAATACTGACTTAGTGGACACACGAATCATACTAAACCAATTGCATACAGGTTCATGTCACGGATTTATGGTAATACAATTTATTTGATTGAAGAAATAATTAGAGTATAATTATTCTTTAATTATATTTAACTAAGACATATATTACTTCACAATTCAATGTGAATAGTTTTCGTCGCTTGGGTATTGCAATATTGTATAGCATGTGGTAGGGTTAATTATAATAAAATATAGCATATGATAAAAAGTGTTATATTTAAAAGAGAGCTTTGCAACCCCAAATCCAATCAATTTAAAATTGTCAAGATCACATACAGGTAATCTAGCAGCGGCGATAAAATACTCACTGTTATATATGCTATAAATGTACGGCTACTTTAATGCTGCAGTATTCTGCCAATGTGCCAACGTAAGAGGCGGTCTTTACTGCACTCTTCATAGGACCCTGGATCTATTTTCTAATTACAAGATTCTCGCTAAGGGATATTGTGATGGTTGGAGCGGGGAAATACATATTGGCGTGACAGGTCTACGTGGTATGCTGCAGTAATAAAGCATCTCGTTATTTAAATTACAGTCAAGTTGGGACGCAGTCCATTGGTCTTTAAGACGTCGCGTGTCATTTGTAGAGTAGTACCGAATCGTCTCATTAAAGTGGGGTGATTTGCAGGGATTGTCGTTCACTTCAGAGTTCATTTATTGAAGATTTGACATATTTTACAGCTTTTCATGCTCTTCGCACACGGAAGGCTTAAAATAAAAAGGTATTAATAAAGAAAAATAAAAAATGGATGGAAGATTATGGTACTTCCTACTATTGAGCCATGGTTTATTTTAGCATAAATTAATATAAAGAAACGTGTTACCAATCATAGTGTAGGTTAGTGTAGGTTACTGTATTATATATATATATATATATACTCTGATCGATTATGACAATTTTTATGCTAGAAACTATTATAAATTAAGATCTATATAACACCATAATCCAAACAAGAGTTCGTATTGTCATTCAAATTAATACATACCGGTATTACAGCCTGTACTGTAGTTATAATGTCCTAATTATTATAATCATGCTGTCATTGTTGTGTATATTCTGTATTTGAATTAAACCGATCACCGGCAAATTCCAAATGCATAGGCATACGTACTTATGGAATAATGAATGATTCTAAATAATTAATGTGAAGTCATATTAAACACTGCACCCCGATGACTGTGTTACCGGGACTGTTAATTTTCAGTTTATTTAGAAGTTTCCCACGGGGTTATAAACTACAGCTGAGTGAACAAGAAACCGTTTAATTTCCCAAGGTAATGTCCAACTCTTTCAATACAATCTACAAACTACTGTGTTCAGCCCCACTCATCCATGGATAGGCTGGTACAAACTACCGTGTTCAGCTCCACTCACCGGTGGATAGGTTATTATTATACACGTATTTACGGTGCATCATAGGAATAAAACCAATCATGCATATATTCGGTTCATCGGAAATAATAGTTATCTTTGTGATGTCGAAATTAATTTACTACTACCCAGTATATAAAGCGTGGGAATTTTATTGGACTCGTTACTGGACTCCCTTGGAACTGCTCTTATTACATGTAATAATATACTACACAGGAAAGTAACTTAATACAGTACGTTTTGTTGGTTCATATACTCTTAGAAGCTACCGGATTAGCATTAACTGGGCATAGTAATATATATAACCAACCATAGTAATGCCAGTACACCTCACCAACGCACATTCCCGACGTTAATATATCAATGGGGATTGGTGTATTATGTAAATATAATTAAATTGCTTTTTCGAAAGTATAAAAAATATTATTTTTAAAGCAAATATCGGAACTTCAATATAGGGGTTTATTTTAAAGTGAAAGGGTGCCAATATAGGGGTTTATTTTAAAGTGAAAGGGTGCCACCTATATCGATATTTGAGAAAATCTTAGAAATGGCAGAATCTTACCTTTAACACATCCTCCGAATCCATCTACGCTCCATCCAGGTACACATTGCTTAGAACCATTGGAGAGACAGATGTGATGACCGACTATATCATCACGAGGAACACACTTCCTTGTACATTCTGGACCGTAATAATTTTCAGCACAAACTATTCTATATGAATAAGTTAACAAGTGATCGTCCGTCGAGTATGTGGCGTTGGTCCATGTTGAGTTGACGAACTGGTTGGAACGAGTCTCCGCCAGCCGGGACAGTAAACTGGATAGGTGACCTAAAAGTATTAAAGTAATTGGTATATTCGGTTATAGTAGCCTGTATAGCCCACTTCATCCAGAAATCCCACATGTAGGCCTACACATAATCATTGCACTCTGGCTATTTTATAACTGGACACATTTCCGTGTATATTGTATGTGTGTGGGGG
>JAODAI010022238.1:0-35262 GCA_027575025.1 Scotoplanes globosa | reverse complement strand
TTTGTGATTTTTACTTCCGCTTTACGCGCGAAAGCGGCCATAATCGGGCGGTGAGATTTGGGTCTGCTTTGTGCCATGACCGGACAATTGTAATGTCGCTAGGTCAGACCTATTCAACATTTCAGGATCGGCACTCACTGAAGCCTGGGTTGTGAAAACAGTGTTCAGATTATTGCCAAACAGATACGATCCGGATAAAGCTATACATTACGGAATGCCCCCTTCGCAAAGGTGGTTATCATAACAACGGGGAAGAATGAAATGAAGAGTTTATTCCTTACTTTTGCAGTTCTTTTATTCTCATATCATGCCGACGCCGGGGTGCAACTGATGACGGAAGAGTTTGCCCCCTATCAATTTTACGAAGGCGAAGGCGACAACAAGGCCATTTCAGGGATTTCGATCGAGATTGTCCAAGCAATACAAAAACAGATAGGTAATGATGATCCTATCAAGGTATTACCCTGGAGTCGGGCGCTGAAACTGTTGGCGAAGAATATAAATAGTGCGCTATTTTCGACCGCCAGAACACCGGAGCGGGAAGACAAATTCAAGTGGGTCGGACCTCTCTCAAAACTTGAAATGATTTTTTTCAGAAAGGCAGGCAGCGGCGTCAGCTTCAGCTCCATGGAAGAGGCAAAAACGGTCGGCAAGATCGGTGTTACAAAAAACGTGGCGACCCATGAAATCTTATCCAGCAAGGGATTTACGAATCTTGATGTAATGAAGAGTGGAGCAGATGAAAAAAATTTAAAACGGCTGACAAAAGGCCGGATTGATGTCTGGCCGACGGCCTACTACGCAGGAATTTATAGCGCCAAAAAAATGGGCCTCCTCGATCAGATAGAGGTCGTTCCCGGTGTTACAATCTTGTCCGGACACCTTTATATCGCTTTCAATAAAGATACTGATTCCAACATTATTCACCAGTGGCAGTCGGCGTTGGATCGGTTGAAAAGCGATGGAGTGATTGAAGCAATTCTCAATAAGTATGATAAATAGAATTGTAAGAAAATTGAAACGCCCATCCAGGAACATGAAATACCTAAAGGTCTCTTGGTTACTCGCCCTAGTATTGCTTCTGACGTTCGCGGTGAGCGGTGCCGTTCATGCAGCAGGTACAAAAAGTGGCGGTCAGGCCCTTGTAAAAAAAATTGCCTCCTTTGCCAGTAAGGCCATCTACAATCTTGACGAAGACCAACTTAAAGCAGTGCTTGAAAACTACCTTCAAGAACACTCCGATATCATTGCGCTCAGCGTAACGGAATCCATCGATCAGGAGGTATTGTTAACTTACTTCCGTCAGGATAACAAAGCGATCTACGGTCAACCGATCCCGGACGAACTGCTTAAACTCGATAAGTATTCGGCGGCGACAATATTCGAAGGCGAGGTGATTGGCACCGTAGATATTTATTATACCGATGCCTCCGCCTTAATACTCAATGCCGATGAGCAGGCTTGGATCGCAGATCATCCGGTCATCCGCATCGGTGTGGATACGGCCTATCCACCGTTTGAATTTGTTGATGAGCAGGGACGCTACCAAGGCATCGCACCTGAATATTTGAAATTGATAAGCAAACGCCTTGGCATAGAATTTATGGTGGTTCCGGACCTGACGTGGCAACAGGTGCTTGACGGGGCAAGGAACCGAACGGTTGACATGGTCCCGGTCATAACGAATAACGAAGAGCGCCGGGAGTACTTGAATTTCACGCCTGTTTATCTTTCCACGTCCACGGTTATTTTCACCCGAACTGATTTCCCACCGATCACCAAGCTCACGGATTTATCAGGCAAGCGCATGGCATACCCGACAGGGTTTTCCGAAATATCGAGTATCCGAAAAAACCATCCGACCATTGAAATCATCGAAGTTCAAAATTTATCGGAAGCGATAAAAGCCGTTGCAAGCGGCAAGGCCGACGCCACCCAAGGCAATTTGACGGTCGTAGGTTATCTTCTTCAGGAAAACAACATCACTAACATAAAGGTTGCGGCTCCGGCCGACGTTATAGGTGAGGGATTGAGCATGGGGGTGCGCAAAGATTGGTCCGAGTTTGTTCCCATTCTTAAAAAAGCCCTGGCCTCAATCACCCAAGAAGAACGCCAATTCATTCGTGGCAAGTGGATTTCTACAGCCTTGGCCGGGCCGGATAAGGCTCTCGTAGAATTGACTTTGGAAGAACGCCAATGGTTGGAAAAACAAGGTCCATTTCGTCTCGGCATTGATCCAGATTGGGCACCTTTTGAATTTGTTGATGAGGAAGGCGTCTATAGTGGCATCGGTTCGAGTTATGTTAATTTGATAGCCACGCGCCTAAAGACCAAACTGACACCGCGATCAGGTCTGTCATGGACAGAGGTTCTTGATAAAGTCAAATCCGGTGAAATCGACATTATTCCGACCATAGCCCGTACGCCTGAACGGAACAAATTTCTCAATTTTACAAACTCATATATCTCTTTTCCGATGGTGATCACAACCCGCAAAGATTTTCCATTTATCGGCGGCCTGGATGAGCTTGATGGAAAAAAAGTGGGTGTTGTTAAAAATTATTTGACACAGGAACTCATTCAAAAAAACCACAAAAATATTCAGACCGTTTTAGTTGGCAGTCTTGCCGAGGGCCTCAGACAGCTTAACAAAGGCAAGATTGATGCCTTTGTCGACAATTTGTTGACGATCACACATGAAATTGATCAATCTCAGCTTTATGATCTAAAAATTGCTTCGCCAACTCCCTATAAGTTTGAATTGTCCATGGGGGTTCGCAAAGACCTGCCGGAACTCATCCCTATTCTCAACAAGGCCCTTGATTCGATTAACAAGCAGGAACGGGCCTCAATCGTCAATACCTGGACTGCTATCCAGGTTAAATTCGGCCTCGACATTAAGACCGTACTCATGTGGACCGTGCCTATCGGGTCCGCGGCCGCCCTGATTATTGTTTTTATTGTTGGCGTTAACCGCCGAATGGAAAAACAATCTCAACTTTTGCAAGCCGTACTCGGCAGTATTAACCAAGGGCTAGTCGCCTACGATGAAAATCTAAAACTGATTGTTTCGAATAAACGTTTTCAAGATATTCGCGACGTGCCCGAAGAATTTGCCAAGCCGGGGGCATCCTATGAGGACTGGATTAAATTCGATGTTGATCGCGGTGAATTTGATGGAAATAGTCAAGATAATTCTGTCAAAAATCAAATATCCCGAGCCAAGCAATTTGCACCCCACAGTATTGAGCGTACGCGGCCTAACGGTGTCATTATTGATATTAAGGGTGGGCCGCTACCTATGGGTGGTTTTGTCAGTACATTCGCGGATATAACCGAGCGTAAGCGGGCCGAAGTTGAACTTCAGGATGCTTTCAACGTGATTTCGAGCAGCATCAATTATGCCAGTCGCATCCAGCGTTCAATTTTGCCTGATGACAGCATCTTGTCTTCTGTGACCCAGGACCATTTCGTTCTGTGGGAACCTCGCGACGTGGTTGGTGGCGATATTTACTGGTATGGAGCCTGGGGTGACGGGTGTCTCATTATTCTAGGCGATTGCACCGGCCATGGAGTCCCGGGCGCTTTCATGACCTTGATTGCCATTGGAGCTTTGGAACGCGCTATGAATGAAACAGAGGGCGGCAATGTTGGAAAACTGGTTTCGTGTATGCATCAATATATCCAGACAACATTAAATCAGCATTACGAAGGCGGTGGCTCAGATGACGGAATTGAACTCGGTGTTTGTTATTTTATCCCTGACGAGCCGCAGATGACCTTCGTAGGCGCACGGTTTGAGCTGATTATTGCCGATGGAGAGGAGGTTTCTTCAGTTAAGGGGATTAAGAAAGGTTTAGCTTATCGTGGGATTCCATACGATCAACAATATGAAGAAAACACGGTTGATTTAAAGCCCGGGCAATCCTTCTACATGACGAGCGATGGACTGGTTGACCAGGTTGGTGGTGAACGCAAAAGGATGTATGGTAAAAATAGGTTCAAGGAATTGTTATCCAGCATCCAAGGCAAACCAATGAAGGAACAGCAAGAACGCATCGTTCAGTCGCTTGATGATTATCAGGGTGAGCAGAAACGGCGCGATGATGTCGCTGTAATAGGCTTTAAGATCTGACGCACAAGTCTGCTTGGGGTCATTTCCGGAAGTTTTCGCGGATGGCATTTCACTTCCGCATAGGCCCCTCAAAGCGGACCTCAAATTCTGAAAATCGGATTTCGTGATTTTGACTTCCGGTTAGCGTATAAAAGCAGTCATAACCAGGCGGCGAAATTATAGTCGGCTTAGTGCCAAAGCGGCCATTAGCAATAGGGCAGCTATTGTCCTCAATTAACAATATTGAACCACTATGATATTAAGCTTGTTTAAATCAGAGTGAGCGTCCGGTGATCCTGACCTCGACCTCCTAACAGTATCCATTGCGCTCTGGTTTGAGCGTAATGGATACCAGGCGATATGAAACCGGGCCTTGGCGCCAACGTTGCTTAATTCAAGAAAATTGATAAACCCTCCAATGCACGCCTAATATGCCTCAAAACTTTGGCAGGAAAAAATGGCTGATCTGATTGTCGCCCATGGCGTCGTAATAACCGTTGATCCCGCGCGCCGCATTATTGAGGACGGCGCGGTTGTCATCGATGGTGACCGCATTGTTGATATCGGTTCCGCCGACGACATGCTCAAACGCCACCCGGCGCGCGAGATTATCGATGCACGCCAAAAGGCGGTGCTACCTGGGCTGGTGGATGCCCACGCCCATGCCGGACACGCCATGATCCGGACCATGGGCGGTGATGATCTTGATGCCTGGGAACGGGCCTGTGAGATCGCTTATACGGTAGCGTCCGATGAGGACTTCTGGTTCGCCGAAGCGCAGCTTGTCGCGGTTGAACGCCTGCGATTCGGTGTCACCACTGGCGTTTCCTTGCTTGGCGGCGGTGATACCATCATGCGCACAGATAGCCCAATTTATGCCGATGCCCATTGCCGCGGCGTTGCGGAGGTGGGGACCCGCTCAATCGTCGCCATCGGCCCGACCCGGCCGCCGCACCCGCGCACCTATGCCCGCTGGGTCGATGATCGCCAAGAGGACTATCTCGTCGACTACGCCGATCAAATGGAAAGCTGCAAAACCACCATCGATCGCTGGCATGGCGCCCACAACCAACGCCTCAACATTGCCCTGCTGACCCCGGCGCTTCGCGATGAACATGCCCGAAATCTGTCCCGTGCCGATTTTGAGTTGGCGCAAACGCAGACCAGAGAGGTTCATGCCCTGTCAAAGGACATGGGTCTGTTGTTCACCCAGGATGGACATACAACCGGCAGCGTCGCGTTCGCCGATACGCTCGGTATTCTCGGTCCCCATACCCTGCTGTCGCACGCGACGGACATCACCGAAACGGAACAAACCCTGCTTGCCGACAGCGGCACCCGGATTGCCCATAACCCCAGTTCCAACGCTTCGGTGACCGGGCGCTGTCCGGTGCCCGAGCTGCTTGATCGAGGCGTTACCATCGGCATCGGCTCGGACGCCACTGCACCGGACCGGTCCTGCGACATGTTCCGCCACATGCAACAGGCCATGCACTATCACCGCCGGCATTTTCGCGATGCCGCGGTTCTGCCGCCCGGCAAGGCGCTGGAAATGGTAACCATTGATGCCGCCCACGCCGTTGGCATGGGCGATCTCATCGGGTCACTGGAGATCGGGAAAAAAGCCGATGTCATCACCGTTGATTTGACCAGACCGCACCTGGCCCCGGCTCAGATGCCAGCCTACAGCGTTACCTGTTTTGCCAACGGCAACGATGTGGAAACGGTCATCATCGACGGGAAAGTCCGCCTGTTGGGTCGAACCGTCCTGTCGGTGGATGAAAACAAAATAGTCAACCGCGCCCATCACGCCGCGGCCCGGTTTGTTGAGCGGTCAAATCTTCAACACCTGTTAGATATGCCGGAGAATTTTTGGGGGGTTAGTTCATAGTGCCTACGTCGGTGACCGATGCTACCCATCAGCGCAGAATCAACCAATCTTCCATTTCTATTATGACCGCTTTGGGTCAACAGCAGCCGAAATGACCGCCTGGAATTAATGGCCGTTTTCCGCACAATAGCGGCCATTAATTTGTGGGAATTGGATTTTGATTAAATGATGTCCGCTGTACATCACAAAGCGGTCGGAATATGGCAACCTGTTTTTCGGCTCTTATTAGCCATAAGCGGCCATTGTCGATGTTTCTGTAAATTCCGAATTTCGCAGTGATCTGACGACCGCTTTCAGAGGATATCATGGAAATCAATTTTCGGGCAGGACGATCACGGATATGACGTCTCCCTGAAATTTAAGCTCAGACTTGATAGCCGGGCCGACTTGAACAGATGAATGTCAACATGACGTATAATTACCACCGCAACGAAACCCGTATGGATACGGGAAGGGGAGAAAAAATTTTTAGCGTTGTTATCAATGAATCAGCTACCAATACGGAAATAAGGTTGTCCGGGAGGTTAACCATCAATGGGGCTGATAAATATAGAGAAATGTTTGACTGGAATAGAAAAGCGGAAAACCGCAATATATCGCTTGATTTATCTGATCTGAACTACATCGATTCCTCGGGCCTGGGTATGTTGCTGTTCGCGAGAACCAAATTACTTGATAGAAACTGGAAATTTTCTCTTGTTGGCCCTGTTGGCCAGGTTAAAAGAATGCTTCGGCTGGGCAGAATGCACAAATTGATAAAAATAGAAGGTTAATTCCGCTCATGGTATTCCAGCGAATGATCCAAGTCTCCGCCTTGCCTGATGTTATTGTTCAGCTTACGCTCATCAGGTACGTTGCCAGAGAAATGTCGGCATGACTTTCTGGAGGAGCCAAGATGTCCATAAACACACTCAAAGATCACGTTCATTTCGCGTTGAGTATGGAGCGCACCGTTAGGCTGTCAAATCGTGACATCATGACCTCAATAGTACCGCCGATAACTGAAGAACAGCTTGTATCCATTTCGATAGAAGTAGCAAAATCTCGCGCGGCCTAACCATAGGGTAGCACACAGGTCTTCTAGAACTGCAGGAACATATGGTGGTGGTTCAGATGAGCAATGGGCAGTGGTTAAAAAACTGGCTGCACGAAAAGACATCATGATAATCGCTGGGTTGTTCCTGATATTGACGGGCTTTTTTCTTCAAGCAGTTGGTGCGTGGGGGAGTAAAGAAAGTTCTTTACCAAAGGTAGAACGCACAAATTCTGGATACTCTAGTAGTTCACATCCGATCCCCTCTATTTCTGTTCCTAAATCGAGATACCGGAAAGCGTATCCTTCCGAAACTTGATTTTTAATACAACGACAATATACGCATGCATGCAGACACGTTTGCCAAGCTGTCAGGTACAGGTAAGGGGGGTGGGGTTTAAAAACCGGAGTAATGGTTACTTATAACCACCTTTACACGCGCGATAGTTAAATTATTTGTCCGCTAAAAGATTTTTGTGGTCGGAAATTTGTCAACTTCAACAAGACAATCAACCCCAACCAGATATTTACCGCTGCCAATGGATTTCACAAAATCTTTTGGGATTGCTCTCAGACCACTCCCAATACAAATTGCCTGGCATAGAATTTGATCGGATTTATAATTTGTTAAGAAGTCGAAACGAAGGAAATTTCTACTTTTGTCTTTCTGTCCGAATAAGAACATTTCACTTGATGAATCGTATTGCCGCGTTGATGTTGTCCCTGTGAAAAGAAGGTCGTTGTCAATGATTCGAGTAGATGTTCGACCTCTGCTAGCAAACCCTGCCCCTCAAAACCTATCGCCGTAACTTTACTTTCGTGATCTTCAACAGACACGCTTGCCTTAAATCCAGCGCCGATCAAGTTTTGGTATAGCAACACAGCTATAGCCGACGTGTTTACTAACTCACCATCGACCAGTTTTCCGCTGTAAAGACGTTCAAATTGACGTGCCGCATCAACAATTGCTTCTACTGTTTTTTCAGACGGTTCTTCTTCCGTATCTAGTCCAAACAGTTCTATATCATCATCAAATATCTCGAAGTCGTCGTCGTCACCAAACAGTTCAATTTCATTATCTTCGGCCATCTTAGCCTACTTCTTTGTCAGTGACCCGGATAGAGTGGGTCTAATTTCGCAAGAATAATTATTTGCAAGAGCATTTGATCGACGGAATTTAGCCCATCCGCTAATAATCAACAAACATATTTAACGCCAAGAAAAGAAGATTGCGTTAGTGTTATAAATGCTTAGATGAATATGCCAGGCCGAATCAAGTCTAATTACACATTTTTGGAGTTAGAAATTGGATTACCAATTAGTAAATAAAGGGGAAGTATTGTTCATCAAAATGACAGGAAGCCTTCGTTTAGTGATGCCGTCTCTTCGTTAGAGGTCAAGGCTCTGATCGAAGATGGTGCAACAGACAATATCGAGTTCGATATATCTCAATTAGGATTTATTGATTCCTCCGGCCTAGGAATGTTGTTAATGTGGAATAATTTTGCGAATTTATCGTCAGTATCAATCAAGTTTTTGTATCCGAAAAAATCAGTCGCTAAAGCGATCAAAAGTGTTCGATTTGACGAACACCTTTCCGTTACTTTTTGACCCTATGGGGATAAATGCCAGATCGTAAATGGATTTCTTCCGTCTATGTTTGGTTTTAAGAGGGATCAATATCGTCGGCAATAATTACGCGAGTAACGAGTTAACCTGATTTTCGGTTTTGGTACATTTGAGACCTAATTGATACCATCAATTTTCGCCCGCTTTGAGGGTTAATCCCGACATCATTTGATGTTCGAATTGGTGATCCCCCACACACTCGTCCGAACTACGTTGAAACAACACAACAAGCCAGATTTGTGCATCTGTAATCCGAATACATGGAGGCCGAGTTCATTTACCCGTCACCATAAATACTCGCTTTCAACTGAGCGGAATTGAAGGCTCAGGGAAGTTTCATTACCTTACCTGCCATCCGTTTTAATTCAGGGTGTGTCATTTCTCCGTTAACAATCTTTCGCTCCATTTTAACTCGGTAATTTTCTTGTGGTGACCAACAGCCTCCATCTCTTCTAATCAATTTCATCCGAAGTTCTTGAACATCGGAAAATCAATTTCGTTGCCAAGATTGAGGTCCTTCTTACCAGCTTCGCGAAGGGCTTGGTTGATTATCCTCTGGGCTTCGGCTTTTGGATGTCTTGCTGACCGAATCCGTTTTAGCGCCAATTGTCTTCGTTCAGGTGATAGCTGAACGCTTCCCAACATAGTTTTTGCTGCCTTAACTGTCCGTTTGCGCTGACGCGTGACAGGAGTGGATTTGAAAGTGGTAGATTTAGCCGTATAAGTCATTGATTTTAAAGGCTCCAAATTGGGAGTTTTAGGGGGGGCAGGTAGGTAAGGTGCCAAACCCCTGTTTTTGTAGGTGGTCTTTGCCGATATCAAGCGGCACAGAAAAGGAATTTGTAGAGCTTTAATTAGGCGGAAAACCCAGACGAGGAGGGGAATTAGGTTGGGTTGCCGGTTTGAATACGGCAATAGATTCAATGCCCCGTTTGCGGGGGTTGGGTTGGTTAACCTTTTGAAGCTAAAGGAAAGCGGCACTCCCGTAGGGGTCGCCAACTTATTTTCATGACTTGGCTCGCCAGATGGCGGGTTTTTTGCTTTTTATACAGCATCCCAATATCACAGATTAGTAAAACCGGTTGGTTTTTCCTGATTTTCATGTCTTTAAACCAGCAATCTGTTTTTCATTCATAATCGAATTGATTGTATTCACAGTTGACTTTTTCAACCAGTTTTGGGACTCTGTTCCTGCAACAGAGATAGCAGCACGACTTTTCTTACTTGTGCCTCTCAGAACTGGTATAAATGGTCCTGAAAAATAACGAATTGTAGAATAGGAGAATTGATTGATGAAAATTAAAATGTTCCAAACGCTACGAGGACTCACCAAAGATCAGAACGGCGCGACAGCTATTGAATATGGGTTAATTGCGGCTCTAATCGCTGTTGTTATTATTGCAGGCGTCACACTTATTGGTACTGATGTTGGTAATTCATTCAACAACGTTGCCAATAGCCTCTCTAATTAATAAGAGGTTGAAATCGCATACTTGAAAGTGTGCATTCAGGCCATCAATGAATACGAATATTCGAGTCAATCGAATGAATTGACGCGGCTGCTGTGTGCCGATGAGGCCATTTTTGCCATGAACATGGAATTTTTCAAATCTCTTGCTGGATTTAAAACTAACAGCGCCGGTGCGACAGCCATTGAGTACGGGTTGATTGTAGCCCTTGTCGCTATTGTTATCATCACTGCCCTGACGCTTGTCGGCACAGGGATTAGTAATACGTTCAATAACGCTGCCAACAGTCTGGTAAATTAAGTTTTGCTTAGCTTACGCGCTGTGTTGGATTTGGCCTTGTCGTGAATATATTGGGTAAATAGCCCGCGCATCGTTATACTAAGACCAGTTTAAAACGTTATACTGGGGAAACCATTGGAGAGTCAGCTTTCGTTGTCACTGGATCTGATTTTTCTAGTGATTTTTATTGGATTGATGGCCGTTGGGGCTATATCCGATTTTCGCCGACTGGAAATACCAAATTGGGTTTCTGTGGTTTTGGTTCTCGCCTTTATGCCCGCGTCGTTCCTGGCGGAAGTTTCCGTTTCCAATATCGCAATCCAATATGGGTTTGCCTTCGCACTTTTTGTCTTGGGGGCGATTATCTATTCTTTTGGTTTTATTGGTGGCGGAGACGTAAAATTCGCCTCTGCGGTTGCCCTTTGGATTCCCTGGCATGATCTTGGGTATTTTTTCGTCTACGTGTTCCTGCTTGGCGGAGTGCTTGCCTGTTTCGTGTTGATAATCATGAAAGTACCGATGTTGGGTTTTATAAGACGCCGGATCCCCTGGATAGATATCAAGGATGGTAAGCCGCAATCAATTCCTTATGGATTGGCGATTTCCGGTGCCGGCCTAGCGATGGTCGTCGACGCGAATTATTCACTTTTTTCTGGTTTAAGGGAAGCTGGAATTTGATGGCTTTGCGAATATCAAGTTTGGTTCGAAAATATTAAAACAACCATCAGGCAACTGCGTGACAGAAACTAAACAGCTAGTTCAACTTGAATCCGTACGGGCCGAGAGATTTCAGCACGATCCGGACATGACACTCTATATACCCGACAACGACGTCGAGGATCCGGAGTTGTCCATTGTTATCCCTGCTTTGAATGAAGAGCGGGTGATGGACGAGTTTATGAATTGGTGTTTGGAAGGAATTAAAAATGCCGGTGTTTCCACTGAAATTTTGATTCTGGACAGCTCAAGTGACAGAACGCCGGAGATCGCATTGTCAAAAGGAGCGCGGGTGTTGAAAACGCCAGTCCGTGGGTTAGGACGGGCTTATCTGGACGCAATCCCAAATATACGCGGAAAATACGTCATCTTAGGGGATGCAGATTGCACATACGATTTTCGCGAAATCACTCCCTTCATGGTGCAGTTTAAAAAGGGATTTGAATTTATTCTAGGTTCCAGGTTCAAAGGTTCAATTGAGGAAGGGGCAATGCCGCCGCTGCATCGTTATTTTGGTACACCAATTACAATCTACTTATTGAACCTCATTTATGGTACGAACTTTTCTGATATTCATTGTGGCATGCGCGGGTTGACACTGGATGCTTTCAAACGCATGAACCTCAAATCGCAGTCTTGGGAATATGCTTCCGAAATGGTGGTGAAATCGGTGCGACTGAAACTTCGCACTATCGAAGCGCCGGTTCATTTTTATAAAGATCGTGACGGCCGTGTCAGTCATCACAAACGTATCGGGTGGTTTTCGCCGTGGTATGCTGGGTGGATAAATCTTAAAGCGATGTTTATTCACGGGGCCGACTTTTTCGTTTTGAGGCCCGGATCAATTTTGTTTATTCTAGGACTGTTAATCACGTTGCCCCTGAGTTTTGGGCCGCTAACCCTTGGCGGGATCAACTTTTCTTTGAACACAATGTTCCTGGGGGCCACGATGGCGATTTTTGGGCTGCAATGTTTCTTTTTGGGCGGGTTGGCGCAAGGACTATATGATCCGATTGGTGATGTCCGCCAAAAATGGGTCTTGAGGTTCCCGTATACCAAGACGGTAGCAATCGCGGGAGTAATTTTTGCGCTTGGCTTAACCCTTTGCCTGAATTTTGTGGCGGCCTATGCCGGGGCTGGTTATACGTTGTTCGATACTATGGTGGACATCAACCATTCAGGCGTTTTCGGATTGCTGGTCATTATTTTGTCGTTTGTAACCTTTGTCTCAACCCTGCTTTTACATGCAATTGCGGCGAACTTACCGGAACCTAAACCATGTCCTGAAGGACTTGGCCAATGAACGTCACCGAACCTCAATCCACCAATGATACATCCTATTGGAATGAACATTGGAACCGATATTCAGCAGCGACCCGATTGAATCCTGGCCAACACTATCGCCGCAAAGTGATACTCAAAATGCTGGGCGTAAGCGCCCAAAAGAAGGGTGCGACAATTCTGGATATTGGTTGCGGTGCCGGAGACTTACTGGAAACGATCGCAGTACATTGTCCGAAGGCGGAGATCGGGGGTATTGACAGAAGCGATTGGGGATTGGATTTCACCAAGCGGAACCTACCTGATGCAATTCTTCGAAAGGTCGATTTAGAAAGTAATGAATTTGATCCAGGTGACCTAAAGAACTGGGCCAGTCATGTCGTTTGTTCGGAAGTTCTTGAACATATTGAACACCCAGTTACGGTGCTTAAAAAAATGTCCCATTTCCTAAAGCCGGGTGGTGCACTGGTGATAACAGTACCCGGCGGTCCTCAATCAGCTTTCGACAAATCGATTGGTCATTTTCGCCATTATACACCGGCTAAGCTGCGCGCTGATCTGACCGAAGCAGGGTATCAGGTAGAGCTGGTAAGCGGTAGCGGATTTCCGGTGTTTAATCTCTATCGGTTGATTATCCTGATACGGGGCGAGAAATTAACCCAGGACATTGTTGGTCAACCGCGTCCACTGGCCCGATTGGTCATGGCTGTGTTCAGGGTGATCATTAACTGCTCACTGTATATGTCTCCATGGGGGTGGCAGGTTATTGCCGTTGCTCACAAGGGTGACGAATAGAGATGTCGCAATTGGAGGATACGAGCTTAAAAGTGCCTCCAGTGTCTCGAAATGTCTATATCATCCTGCTGGTGCTTTTTGTTAGCGCGGTTTTACTGCGCATCTGGTCGGTGAGCGGGGATTTGTGGATTGATGAGGTCTGGTCCCTTAATCAAATTGAGATGGCACGGTTGTCCGATAACCCGATGGACTGGCTTGCACTATTTTTTCACTCGAACACACATGCCCTAAACAGTCTCTTTTTGACGATGATCGGCGCCGATGCTTCAAATGCCGCTTACCGGTCATTATCGCTGTTCAGTGGCATTGCAATGGTCTTCGTGGTCATTTGGATCGGATTAAAGCAAAGCGCCGCGACGGGTGTAATCGCCGCTATCCTGTTCGGTTTTAGTTATCCACTGATTAATTATTCCGGAGAAGCACGCGGTTATGCGCCGATGATGTTTAGCGCACTTTTTTGTTATGCGTTGCTGGAGCAGTTCCTCGGCAAACGATCCACGGCAGCGCTTATCGGTTTTGTTATCTTTTCAATTGTTGGATTAATGGCGCATTTGATATTTGGGGTGATCATAGCCGGTTTTGGCTTGTGGGCGGGGGCAAGGATTTTAAAGGAACGGCGGTCACTGGTCGGGACAATCGCACGGCTGGTACAAATATTTGGTGCGCAATTGATCTATCTGGCGGCCTTCGGGGCAATTGCGCTCAATAACATGGTCCGCGGTGGTGATTGTTGTCCTGAACCCGCCTTTCCTTCCGTTCGCATCATGACCTATTGGACGTTTGGACTCGACGCAACTGTTATTACCTCTGCCCTTCCTATTGCCCTGTTTGCAGGTGTTGCGCTGATGCTGATTTACCGACAATTCAGGGATAAAAACGATGTTTGGGTGTTTTATGCAGTTATCGTCTTCATCTTCCCCGTATCGGTTCTGGCATTAGAAACTGACCCGCAAGTCATCCACCGCTACTTTTTGCCAACGGTTTTGTTTGGATTGTTGATATTTGTATCAGGCCTGGGAAAGGCATGGGATCACGGTGGTCTGCTTAAAGGTGTCGCGGTCATAACTGTAATTGGATTTGTATTAGGGCAGGGGTGGTTATTGGTGAATTTCACCAATGGTGGTCGCGGCCAATACGGAAAGCTCGTTCAGGAAATTGCGACGTTCAGTTCTGGACCTCAACGGGTGACAGGGTATCCGACGTTCAGCGTTGGTTCGGTGTTTGAATATCAAACCAGATATATGGGGCTCGATGAGCGGTTGCTTTTTGTTCCTTCCAAAAATGAAGCGCCAACGCCGGCAGACTGGTACATTAATGGGTATCTTGGCGGTAAAATGCCGGAATCGGTTATTCAAAGGACGATCAGCCCTAACCATACGGCAACTTATGAGTTGATTAAGGTATTCACACAATGGGGTTTATCTGGTGACAGTTGGGCCTTGTATCGACTTCGGTCTTAGTTGATTTATAATCCCCGCCGCACTTCGAATAGTTTGAATTTGTTCTGTAGATTTTTCGGTAATCTTACCGGCGCTAACCAGTCGGGGATCTGGTTTTTAATCAACCGGGCATATAACGCACCGGGTTTGCTGCCGGTCAGAAAATATTTGTCATCAGCCGAATTGGGGCAGAGCAGAAATAAACTCACCTCGCGGGTATCAACGATATTACGGGCGACCGCGTCATCAGTGGCCTGAAATATTTTATGGCCGGCCAGTATGCCGCTGACGTTTCTATGGTGGACCGTCGCAACCGCCTTGTGGTCGGTGCGATAGATCAGTTCCGGACCGAAGTTGGCTGATGCGGCAATGATCTGGCTTTGTTTGTTAAATGGTTCCCGGTTCAGCACTTTTGATATTTCTTTGACAGGGCAGGGGATTTGCTTTTCCGCTATTCGTTGGTCAGGGGTTTTGCCGGAATATAACAGAACAGCGCCGACGATCATTGGACCTGTTGTTATAAGCAGAACGGAAACAGCTTTGTAAAACAGGCGTTTTGGAAAAAAATAGTCGCGACTGATGTGCCGGTCCAGATGAAAAACTGCATCAGCGATTAGTATTGAAAAAAACAGGCCCGCATAGAGACACCAACGTATCCAGTTAATACCAAGCGTCATGTATACCAACAGGCAAATGCCAACCAACACCCACGGCCAGAATTCAACTGTCCCGATTGTGCATTTTAAGCGCCAGAAGAGCCAGGGAACGGCGAATAGCCCGCTGCCATAATAAATCAGTAAACGCCCCATATCCGTTATTGGTTTGTACTCTGAAATATGAGCGTAGATGGGTTGGATCGCCGGATCAGCATCATTTAACGGATTGTTGATAATCCCCGGAAACAGATAAACCATGATCACAGAAAAAATCATAACCCCGCTAATGCTTAAGGTCGCGCGGGTTAGAAATCTCATGTTTGATAACTGTTGTTTGTAAAATGAAATACCTAACCAGAAGGCCAGTATCGATAATCCGAGCGTTATGTGCACAATTGAGATGCGATCATATTCAACAATTACAAACCCTGAAAACCCCCGATCAATCAAAACGGCTAAAATCAGGCCAGACGCAAATCCGGCGGATACGTGAAGAGCTGATCTGAGTTTTGCCAGGGCAGGTTCGAAAACCCACTGCAAACCCAACACTGTAAAACATAAAGCCATATACAGCAGAAATTCCGGCCCTACCCACACGCCTGTTGCAATGGATAGTCCTGCGGTCCAGGCGGAACCAATTGGGCTTTCCTGGTGCACCATAACGCGGATCAGGAAGCCTATTGAAACCGCGATTAGAAGGACAAACATCATATGGTGGTCGGCGCGGCCAACAATGCCAAACACCATGACACCTATCTGTGCTGCACTTAATGCACCGGCAAAACATGCGGCGGCACGACCAATTAAAGGCGTTAATGCCCACGCCAAAGTGGCAGCCGTCAGGAGATGAAGGATTGGGCTGATGATTGTTCCGGCCCAAAACAATGCTTTTTGGAAGCCGATAAACGGGGTCATTAGGGCGCTTGGGAGCAACAGGACCAAATCGAATAACCGGGTCCAGTGAACCGTTGTCCCATAAGGCGCATTCGCATCTGGGATCGCAATATCATACCAGTCTCTGGTCTCAATAAGGCGTTCAACCCGGAGCAAACGGGTGTAACTGTCACCGTCGACAAAACCGCCATGGACAGCTGTCTGGTCGCCTATAAGCCACCACGCCCCCTGGATCAGCCCGACAAATGCGACAACTGCCAGGATTGACCAGGGCCACCGAGTTTGCATATTTTTCGAGGCGAGATCAGCCATTCGGTTTTCCGTGTTGTTTAATATATGCTTCCAGATCGGCATGGCCCTTTGGAGAGCCAATTTCGAAAAACCGCTTTGTCGCTTCAAAGGCCTTGAGCTCACCTTTCAGGCTGAGATCATGATAGAGATCAGCTAAATCGAAGGTTTGATTGGCAGGAATATAGCTGGTGACAACCGATTTCGTTAAAACCGAAATTCCGTAATCTATATACTTCATACCCAACTCGGTACAATCGGGTCGATTTTTTTCAAACAGTATGATCTCGTCATCACGCATCAAAACATTGCTTGTGTCCCAGTTTCCATCATTGCGATATACCGTCATCGTTGGCAGCCCGGATTGTTGATATTCGCCCCAGACACTTGTTAACTCTACATCCAAATAAGAGTCTCCGTAGAGCACGAAAAACGCGTCCTCGACAATTCCCTGGTCAATCGCGGCCCGTATGGCTCCTGCGGTTCCGAGGGGCTGATCTCCGTCCTCGACAAAATCGATAGTCAAATTCCAATGCTGGCAGGATTTAACGTATTTTCTAATGAGCTCGGCTTTATAGCCAAGGGCAAGGATCACATTCTTAATGCCCTGTCTCGACAGCCAATCCAACTGGTAGTCAAGGAACGGCCGGCCGTGAACGGGGATCAGAGACTTAGGCAGGCCAGTGCTGAGTGCGCTGATCCGTGATCCAATCCCACCGGCGAGTATTATGCATTGCATAATAAAATCGTAGTTGCCACCGCGGGGCTGTCAATTGCGCAGTTGGACAATGGAACCATCATAATCAAAATTGAACCCCATTTCCTGCAGGTTATTTTCAGTCATCGCGGCACGCAAGCGGGTTCGATCTTCCGTAAGAAACAATAAAAATCCACCGCCTCCAGCACCGACCAACTTACCGCCGAGCGCACCATTCTCTCTGGCGATTTCATAAAGTGAATTGATTCTGTCATTCGACGTATTTGCTGAACGTGTTTGCTTGTGCAGCCAATGTTCGTGCATCATTTCCGCAAATTTGACTATATTGTCCTGTTCCAAGGCATCTTTAATGCGAAACCCCAATTCTTTGATGAAATGTAAGTTTTCCAGCATATGAGAATCACCCGTTTCAGATTTATGTTTTTGGTCACTAAGCAGATCGGAAGCATTCCGGCTGTATCCCGTAAAAAACAGCATCAGATGCTCACCCAGGTTTCTCCGGGTTGAATCCGATAGGGCCAATGGAGTGATCTCAACCGAACCATCCGAGTTATACGTCTGACACATGACGCCCCCGTATGCTGCGATATAGTGGTCCTGTTTTCCGCAAGGTTCGCCGAGCTTATACATCTCCAATTGATTGGCCGAACTGGCCAGGGCTTCCGTGCTAACATGGCGGCGTTTATAGGCGTGCAATGCGTGCAGAAGCCCGACGGTAAAGCTGCCGGATGATCCAAGCCCTGTTCCGGACGGTACATCGGCAATGCTGACGATATCCAGACTTGGTGGGACGTCGAGCTGGCGTAACGCTTCGCGGAAGATATCGTGTTGGATATCATCAATATTCTCGACATTTTCAATTTTAGAATACTTCAGGAAATAGCCCTCGCGAAAGGCCCGGTTGACGGTGATGTATATGTATTTGTTAATCGCGGCCGAAATTACAAAACCGCCAAATTGTTCATAATAGGATGGCAAATCCGTACCGCCACCACCAATGGAAATTCGCAAGGGTGTCCTGGTAATGATCATATAAGTGTCTCGGAGCTAAATCTCATCAGACAGTATATCCGGCATCAGACGCATCTTGATAAAACATATGAACCGTTTCCAACGAAAAATCGTCCAGATTTTTGCCGAATAATTCCATCTTTTTGAGCAAATTATAGGTAACTGTGATAATATGGCAGCCGATCTTGTTGGCGCGGACGATGTCGTAAACCTCTCGCGGACTGGCCCAGATTAACTCAATATGGGAAGTTGCAGCCATCTGATCCAATACATCGCGCATGACAGGGACTGGGTCACGGCCGGTGTCGGCAATCCGACCGGCGAATATGGAAATGAAAGCGCTTGGTCCTTGAGCCAGGGCTTCTATGGAGGCGCTTGCTTGCTCGGATGTCATCATTGCTGTGACATTTAGCTGCACACCGCTGCCTGAAAGTCTGCGAATGAGGGGGACAGTGCTTTCGCCCTTTGTATTTGTGATTGGGATTTTGACGAATACATTTTTCCCCCATGCCTGAATTATTCTGGCCTGGCGTTCCATTTCATCGAATTCATCTGCAAACACTTCAAAGGATATCGGTAGGTCCGGTATTGCATCGAGGGCGCGTTTTGCAAAACCTTCGTAGTCATCAACGCCAGATTTTCGCATTAATGTGGGATTGGTTGTAAAACCTTTGACCAAGGGGTTTTTTGCCCACGCGACCATTTCATCGATATCGGCTCCGTCGGCAAAGGTTTTGATAGAAAGTTGCAATGGTTGTTCCCTCATATCAATGCATTTTGGAGTTATGATCTTAATGTTTCAATAATCCAAGGTGCCGCTTCCAGCAGGCTTGCACAATTAAAATCTGCATTTGTGGGACGTTGCTCCTGATAAACATAATCAATAAAGACGGTTTTACATCCGGCCGATCGTCCGGCCTCAATATCGGCCCAACGGTCACCCACCATGATGCTCTGGTTCAAATCAACCTTATGTTCAAGGGCCGCAGCTATAAGCAATCCAGGTTTTGGTTTGCGGCAAGAACAATGATCATTGTTATCATGCGGACATGTTCGAATATCATCCAAGAAAAGCGCGGAAAATACAAAGTCGTTTATATCCTGGACGACATTGTGCGATATGTTTCCCCGTGCGATATCGGGTTGGTTGGTAACAGCGATCAACATATGTCCGGCTGACTTTAGTTTTTGGCACGCCTCAATTGCCGATTTCAGGATTGTTAATTCGGATACTGATTTTGGAGAATTCGGGCGACCTTCGATGACCGGTGCGTGATTCAAAACCCCATCCCGGTCCAAAAAGACGGCTTTTTTAGGCATTTTAATGGTTGGCTCCATCGAGCTCATTGACCAGTGCTTCTAAGGCTTTTTGCATCGCCACCCGGCTAGAGTGTCGGCAGGTCCAGCCCAGATTTTGCAGGCGGTTCGAATTGAGGCGTACGACCGGTACATCACCCTTCCAGCCGCGGTCACCGCCACTGTATTGATAGGCGACTTTATTTTTGTCCAGTCCCATGACTTCGACAGCTAAATCTGCGATTTCCGTTACTGTGATGTTGTCGCCGGTTGCTGCGTTAAAAACATCAAAGGGCTCTGTGCACCGTTCATGAGCTAGCAACACGGCTGAAATTGTGTCGTCTACGTGAATATATGATTTGCTTTGCGACCCATCGCCAAGAATATCCAGTTTTGTGTTATCACCACGCAATTTGCGAACAAAATCGTACCCGACGCCGTGGGTTTGACGCGGCCCGACAACATTCCCAAAGCGAAAGCATCGCGCGGTAATCGCGAACATATGGCAGTAGGCCGATATCAAGGCTTCACAGGCTAACTTGCTGGCACCGTAGGTGGATATGGGGCGTCCTCCGCCATGATCTTCCGACATTTCCTCATCACCAAAATCGCCATATACGCCGCTACCGGAGGCATACAGTAGTTGTTTGCAATCGGTTTGACGCATGGCCTCCAAGACATTTCGTGTCAGCATGGTTCCCTCACGGAAATCAATGTCGGGATCATGAACCGCTGCTGCGATATCGGGATTGGCGGCCAGTAAAATACTGGTTTGGTGGCCAGACATTGCCTCAAGTAATCGATCAAGATCATGGACATCGGCTCTGATGATATGAAGTCTGGAGTCGTTATTGTAGTGGGCGTAATGCCATTCCTGCCCTGACGAAAAATTGTCGTAAACTGTAATCTGGCTGGTTTTTGGAGCAGCTAACAGACGATCAATAAAGTGGCTGCCGATGAATCCGGCTCCGCCAACGATGATATAGCTCTCGGATTCTCCTATTGTCATTTGCCGAGGCTTTCCCACTTGGTTTCAACTTTTGCCAGATCAGGGTGACTAACAAGGAGGTGCCATATAACAGCTGTCAGCCCTTCACTGTGCGGTGTGCGCCTGGAAGGAAACAATGGGGGCACGACGATACAAGCGTCGGCGTGCCGGGCCGTATAACCATCGTCTGAACCAACAATCCCGAATACCTTCGCTTCCAATGATTTTGCATGATCCACGGCATTGATCAGTCCCACGGATACATTTTTCTCCTTATTGCCGCCGCCAACCGAGAAAATCAACAGGGCATCGGGTTTATTCAGGCGAGACCCTTTCAGCCATTCAACAAACATCGTATCCCAACCCTCATCATTAACCCGCGCCGTCAGTTCAGATACGTTGTCCGTTGGTGCGTAGGATTCGAATTTGCAGATTTTGCGAAAATCGTTAACGGCATGAGAGGCATGTCCCGCCGACCCGCCGACTCCCAATATGAACAACCGCCCTCCTTGATTGCGAACCATTGATAAACCTTGTGCCACAGCATCAATTTTTATTTTATCTATGGCCTCCAGTATCTGCCGGGTTTCATTTAAATATTGCTCAACAAAGTCAGTCACCGGAAAGTCCTATTGTTCGAGAAAATGCGGGAGAATTATAATTATTGCAGGTGGTCATTATCTACATTTGCAGGGCCGCTGGGCCGATAACCACGATAAAAAGAACGGGTAGGAAAAAGATGATCATCGGCACCGTTAATTTAGCCGGGAGTGCTGCGGCTTTGCGTTCAGCAGCAGACAAACGTTCATCGCGTTTTTCCTGCGCCAGAACGCCGAGGGCTTGCGCTACAGATGTGCCATATTGTTCCGATTGAATAAGCGTTGTCGCCAAAGATTTGGCGGCGGGCAGTCCGGTTCGTTTGGCAAAGTTTTCATAAGCCTTGCGGCGGTCCCCTAAAAACGCCAGTTCCGCCGATGTAAGCCCAAGCTCTTGTGACAAAATAGGGGCACTGTCCATAATTTCCTCGGTAACCTTATTAATCGCCATTTCGATACCCAAGCCCGATTCAACACAGATAAGAAGTAAATCCAAGGCATCAGGGAAGGTTTGGCTCATTGCATCCTGACGTTTCTGAGCGGTGTTCGACAACAATATTCTGGGTAGATAAAACCCCGCTGCAGCGCCAATGCCGGCAAAAATAAATTTCACATAGTTCGGGTACGGAAATTCCTTCATCGTTCCAACAAATACCAACGTCAGAATAAAACCAATAACGGTCCCAATTACCCGACTGGCAATATAAATGGAAACGGAATTGCGCCCCCGCATACCGGCCATTGCCAGGTTCTCCCGAATGTTGCGCGAACTCATTAAATTTTGGAGTTTTAACCCGGAGATAAGTTTTTGTGCAAGCTCAGCGCGGGTATTGCTGCGTTGACGAATGGCGGCAGGTCTGTTCAGACTCTCGTTCTGAAGCGCACTCATGTTTCCCCGGTGTTGAGAGATCACCTGTTTAATTCGTTTGGATTTCTTGTTTTTGGCAAGGAAAGAAAAAGCAAATCCCAACACCGTGACGATGGCACCGAAACCAAGTGCCCAAACGATCATCGTCGCCGTGTCCATGCGTAACAAATATGCCATCATGATTACATCTTAAAATTGATCATTTTTTTCATGACCATGGATCCCAGAAACATCCAGAACAGGCCAAACCCAATTAAGTATTGTCCGGTTTCTTCCGTGAATAACACCATCAGGTATTTTGGATTTACCACGGATAATAATAACCCAACGACAAACGGCAGGGAGCCGATGATGCCCGCTGACGCGATGGCTTCCCCGGCCATGGCTTTTGCTTTGTCGCGCATTTTCTTGCGGTCACGTAATACGGCGGCCAGTTTTTCCAAAGTGTCTGCAAGGTTGCCGCCGGTTTGGCGCTGTATCTGAATGACAATCGCAAAAAATTTATATTCTGATGTTGGTATGCGGGCGACGCCTTTCTCCATCAGGTCATCGATACTCATACCCAGATTCTGCCCTTCCACCAGCAAGCGGAATTCTTCCCCCAGTGGGGCTTCAAATTCCCTGGCCACGACATTAAAGCATTCGTTGACGGGCAGACCCGACCGAATGCCCCGCACCACGACTTCGATCGCTTCGGCGAAATTTTTGGTGAATAGATTTTGACGCTTGGACGCCATGCGCATCAACAGTAATTTCGGCATGGCCAATCCCATGATCAATGCCAGAGGCACAGCGCCGACGGGGGGGTACCCAATCACCAGATATACCAATGCGGATACAAGACCTAAGATTGCGCTGAAGATAAAATAGGTGCTGACGGTAATATCCATACCTGAGCGCAGAATACCTGAGCGCAATGAATCCATCCCACTCTGTTTCGTACCGCTTTGCTCAAGTTGTTTTATTTTGTCCTGGATCCGTTTCGCCCGCCGGTCATCGCCTTTTTCCTGAGGAGCCATGTCGTTAATGACACCAATTTGATTGAGACGTTTACGTAACAGGAGTTTTTGCCGGGAATAATACATGATCGCGACGAACAGGCCGCCAAACACTATCATGCCCAATATGGAGCCGACGATATTCAGGATAATGGTTTGTTCGACCATGCTTTAGGCTCCGAACATGTTTAGTGCTTTTGCCAATTTTTGCTCCACACCATAATAGCGTGCTTTTTCCCAAAAATGGGGGCGTATTCCTGTAAAGCGGTGTTCGCCTACCAAATTACCGTTCTCATCTTCGCCCTCGACTTCATATAAACAAATATCCTGAAGCGTAATTATATCACCTTCCATACCGATAATTTCGGTGACATGGGTAATTTTCCGAGAGCCGTCGCGCAGGCGCTGTGCCTGGATAATCACGTTTACGGCAGCGGCGATCTGTTCGCGGACGGCCTTTGCCGGAAGGTTATAACCGCCCATTGCAATCATATTTTCAACCCGGCTTATTGCCTCGCGCGGGTTGTTAGCGTGAATAGTGCCCATCGACCCGTCGTGGCCGGTGTTCATGGCTTGCAATAGATCAAAGGCTTCAGGGCCACGGACCTCGCCGACAATAATGCGTTCCGGGCGCATGCGCAGGCAGTTTTTGACAAGGTCGCGCATGGTAATCTCGCCGCTTCCTTCCAAATTTGGAGGACGCGTTTCAAGGCGAACCACATGAGGTTGTTGAAGCTGTAGTTCGGCAGAATCTTCACACGTAATTATACGCTCACCGGGGTCGATGTGAGCGGTCATCACATTCAGCAAGGTCGTTTTGCCGGAACCGGTGCCGCCCGATATTAAAATATTACACCGAATGGCGGACAGAACCTCCAGGACTTTGGCCAATTCCGGGGTAATACTTTTAAAATCAATGAGATTCTTGAGCGTCAGTTTCTCTTTGGAAAATTTCCGGATCGTCAACGCAGCACCGTCGATGGCCAATGGTGGCGCAATGACATTAACACGTGAGCCATCGGCTAAGCGGGCGTCGCATATGGGGCTTGATTCATCAACCCGCCGACCGACCGCTGTCACAATACGCTGGCAGATGTTCATCAACTGGGCATTGTCACGAAACTTTATATCGGTCAGTTCAATTTTTCCGCCGACTTCAATATAAACTTGCCCCGCTCCATTGACCATGATGTCGGCAATCCCATCACGTTCCAACAACGGTTCAAGTGGCCCTAACCCCAGAATGTCGTTGCATATATCCGTTACGACTTGTTGCTGTTCCTGAACGCTCAGCACCAATCGGCGCATGCTTATAATTTCTGCCGTCATATCGGTAATTTCTTCGCGGACTTCATCAGAGCCTAATTTACTGATTTCAGCCAAATCAACAGCTTCCAGTAAATCATTGAAAACCATCACCTTGATTTCAGCCAAGCGCGCGCTATTGGCATCATGTACTGGATTTTCAAAATTGCTTTTTTCCCCGGAAGGTTCAGCAGGTGGTGAGGATTCTGGTTGAGCCGCTGGAGTGGGCGCCGGCTCAACTACGGGGGTAGATTTAGGTCCGTCTTCATGATCAATCTGATTTACAGTAGCGTTATCAATTGAGCTGTTTTCAGGTGGGCGATCAGGGGTTGGTGTTTGTGCCGGTTCTGGCGTTGGCGACAATTGTTGCGAAGCGGCTGTAGGTTCCGGTACTGTTCCACGACGTCCAAACATTTATCAGTATCCGTTTCTTTGTCTTATTTTTTCGATTTTGAAAACATTGCAAAAACTGAAGATTTGTTTTTTTCCAGCACTTCTTGTTTGTCACTTACGATAAGTGCCAATTCGCGAATGGCTTGTACCGCTTTCCCCTTTGACGATACCACGGGTAACATGTCACCTGAATTCAGAGCTTTACCAAATGAGTTCGCATCATAAGGAACGCTAATCGTTGGTGACATTGCTATTGCGTCTTTAAAATCTTTCTCCGTCAACTCGCCTTTCTTTGACAATCCGCTTTGATTGAGGACTAATCTGGTTGGCGCTTCCACGCCGCGCTTCGGTCCGATGTATTCTATCATATTTTTTGTATTTCTCAGACTTGTCAGGTCCGGGCGTGCGACAAGAATCAACTCGTCGGCGGCTGATAAGGCATCATTAATCCATGAAGACCAGATATGGGGTAGATCCAATATGATAAAATCACCCATCGGGCGGACAGCATTAAGCAATTGATCAAACGCTTCCGGCGTTATTTGTACCCCAGGTGTTAATGACGCAGGTGAGGCCAAAAGTGTAACGGTATCCTCATAGGGCGATAAAAACTGGTCCAAAAGATCGTTGTCAACGCGATCGATTTGCGCCAGAGCGTCAGCAATAGTCTGGCGCGGTTGCAGATTAAAATTCAGCGCCGCTGTTCCGTAGTTAATATCACAGTCGACAACAACTGACTTAGCCGCATATTGAGTTGCCAGTTCCAGCGCCGTGTTGTGGGCGAGAACACTGCTACCAACGCCACCAGCCATTCCCATAAATGCAATTACCCTGCCATCGGATTGAGTTTCCTCTCCCCGATATACTTTTGAAATGGAGTCTCGAATTCTTTCTGGACTGACGGGACTGACCAAATAGTCGCTAACCCCATTGCGAAGGAGTTCCTGGAAAAGATCGATGTCGTTATGGGGACTAATCAAAATGAGACGGGTTTGTGGATCGCAAACGTTTGCCAACTGTTCAAGTTGATTAAATACCTGATCTCGTGCAACGTCTGTTTCAATAATAAGCAAGTTTGGGGTGCTACGCTCGGAAAGGTTTGATACGGCCGTATTTATACCGCCGCCCTGTACATCAAAAGTGCAGCGAAACAACAAACGGTCGTCAGTTAAGGCGTTTAGAGCATCCTGAGTTTCCTGACTGAGTAAGTATCCACCGATTGAGATTCGTAAAATCAAGGGCACCTCACCCGGTCTGCCGAATTCAGCGCCCGTTGGCCAATCAGTCTAATACATAGCAATATCATTGCGTGGTCCCGGTCGTTGTTGCAGCGCCCGCCGCCGCCGGGGCACGGTATGAATCAATCGTATTAGCGCCTTTGTTACCGTCATATTTCCCCATTGTACTGGGTTTATTGAGATCGCCCGGGTTTGCTATGGTCAAGCCCAAATTACGTTGAACCGAACATCCAAAATTGTCATGACGACGATTTGACCAGTTATAACTGGACCCGGACCCCCAATGCTCACACTCAGGCGGTATTGCTGTATTGGCAACAAAGGATAGAGTTATGGCCGCATTTTTATCGGCATTAAATGGCAACACTTTAATCATGTTGTTGTTAATGCCGGCATTTAACAACAGAACGCGCATGGCTTTAATACGGGAAATCTTTAATGCCTTATCGCCAGCTATATCGCTTACCAGAACACTTACCGTCCCTTGTCCTCGAAAATGATAGTTGTTCATGAAGCTTTCAAAATGTTCCTGCTCGTTTCCGGTCAAGATTTGGGTTTGGTTGTGGTCAGAAAATGAAATTTCTATGGTTTTCTGGATCACTTCTATGCGATGACTATCGCGATAATCGGAAGCGCCTTTCGGAGCTTCGCACGCAGACAACGCCATTCCGCCAACGATAATGGCGATTAGATAAATGGACCGAGCATTTATATTTTGCATGTCAGATCATTTCATCATGTAACCAAAGGGACCGGTGACCGGGTTTTCCCAAAAGGGACGATCCCCTTTGCCATATTCGCGGTTTAGCCGTCCAAGTAAATAGATGTCGATGTCACTTGCCGGCTCAAACCCATCTGTTGGAAGCGCCAAAGGGGTATCGGAACCTGCCGGTTTTGCCAGATATGCAGTAACCGTAATGACAAGTTCAGTTTCGTCACGTTGGAACTCTGTGCTTCGAAATAAGGCCCCCAAAACAGGTAAGTCTTTGAAAAAAGGGAGCCCAAAAACCGTATCAGAGACAGTATTTTCGAGTAAACCCGATAACATCAGTGAGCCGCCGCTTGGCAAGTTGATCGTGGATTCAGTTCGTTTGCTTTTAAAGCCATTGACGGTTAATCCGGCAATGATGGCGGTTACTGTTGAATCAATTTCGCTGATTTCTGTCAAAATTTTGAGGTTTATGCGACCATTTGATAAAACGATAGGTGTAAATCTCAATTGTATGCCGAAATCGCGAAATTCAATGATTGCGTTACCTGATTGATCCACACCTGTTGGAACCGGAACTTCGCCGCCGGAAACAAACGAGGCTGATTCACCGGACATAGCTGTTAAGGTTGGTTCCGCCAAGGTTTTCACAAGGCTTTGGCGTTCCAGCGCACTTATCGTGGTTGGGGCCAGGGCGAGAAAATCATGATTTATTGTTCCCGTGGCAAACGCCGTAAGTGTTGTGGCCGGGCTGGTGGTTTGTAAGTTGACGTCACCGAACGAACCAAGATTTAAGTTGAGTTCCTGATTAGCAGATAGGTTCTTTCGAATTCCACGATCCATTTCGGCGATCCGGACCTGCAAGATGACCTGCTGGCTGCCGACGATTTTTATCATGTTTGTCACATTGACGTCTTCTGTAACAAATCGTGAAGCGATTCGCATCGCGTCCGCAGCAGCTGGAGCGGATTTAACGTTACCGGATAAGAAGATGCTGTCACGAAATACCGAGACATCGATCTGTTCGCCGGGGATCAGTTGATGAAGTGCTGCTTTAAGCGCTGAGGCGTTCATCGCGACACGCACTTCGGCCTGATGAATGATCGTCCCATCTTCATCCATAAAGAAGACATTGGTTGATCCAACGCTTTTGGCGACAATAAACACCTGTTTTGGATTGACGGTATCGATGTGAATATCGGCGATTTCTTCATTGCCGATTACGATTTTACGAACCGGAATTGGCAACGTTATCATAAACGCCTTATTTTCACTGACCTTAATAACAGACGGCAATTTTAAGGTTCGTATCTCACCTGTTCTAATGTTGCCAACAGCGTTCGAAGGAACGCCGATGGTTAACCCATTTCGGCGTGGAACCTCTTGGGCAGCGGAAGGTAATGACAATGTTCCGGATACTGCCATGCAAAAAACCGCAAGAAATTTTCGGATACTTAAATTCATTGGACTTTTATCTCTTGCGTTTCGGATGTGCCGCCGCGGAATATCTCGATTACTTCTGATTTGACCTCAACAGGGACCTTTTTTTTGGCCTTTATCGGTGTGTTTGTTCTCTCTTTCTCAGCTTCCAATGTCGCAATCTCTGCATCTAGTTTTTGTTTGTTTTCAAGAATGGCCTGTTCTTTTTCTTTGCTCAAGGCCGCAAGTTGTTTTTTTGTCATTTCCTCCAAGGAACGTTTTTCATTTTGGAGGGACAAAATTTCTTCGTTAAGGCGTTGTTCAAGTGTTTTTTGCTGGTCGAGTAACCCTGCATTTAATTTTTGCAGGAACGGACTGATTTCAACATCAGTGGTATAGGTGCCCGGCGTTTTCACCGCTTTGGCAACGTCTTCAGCGCGTTGTTCGCCAACGTCGCGGAGGGAGACCGCGATTTTACCCATGCCACGAGCCGTCATCAGAATTTCAACCTGTTTTGGCGTAAGCTCCAATGTCAGGGTGCTGGCCGGCACGGACTGTCCTTCGATTTTCCCGGCAATCTGGTTGACGGCCAAAACTTTGATGTTGGTTAAGATGGTTTCTGTTGTCGTGTTTAAAACGATCAAAGGTTTGGTGGTATCGGCGGTGGTTTTCTTGGACTTTTTTTGTAAGGCCTCGCGGGCTTTGGTATGAACGATCAAAACGTCAACATAATTACCCGGCAAAACAAAACCAGCGACACCAGTATTATCGGTCACCGGGATGGCAACGGCACGCATACCCTTTTTAAGCATTCCCGCCATAAAACCTGGATTTTCACGACTGAAAAGTTTGGTCGCCAGTATGGGCTCACCGGCCTGGATGACGCCGCGCACAATACTGTCGATAACTTTCTTTGTGCGGGCGTCTTTTTGTTCTTCTTGTTCAATTACGAGGTACTGTTCATTCAAGCCATCCTCCGGCCATCCTTGCCAATTGATCATCTCAAGATTGATTCTATCGCCCGGATAAAGTGGACGCGTCGCGACCAGAACCTGAAATTTTTTAAGTTGAGCTTTCTGTTCAAGTTCCTCAATTGCCGTTGGGGTCGAGAAATTTTGAATCAAATATGTGCTGATCCCGGCGACACTCAGGGCAAGAACAATTAATCCAACAATAAGTATTCGCATTTTGACACATTACCCAGTGATTTAACGCGCAAATTTAACGGCGTAATAATAACGCTCAGAAATTCAATTTATCATTGATTCCACGGGTTTACCACCTTTTGCATCGGTAAATTCGTTCTGGAATATTGTGTCTTGTTACCATATTTGTTTATTATGGTTTGTGATGCTTAACACAACTCACGAATTGACCCGCTGTGATTGGATATGAACAACTCTGAAAACAGGAGAGCGAGCTCTCGTCGAAGAACGATATTTGGTGGGGTCATATTCGATGATGATGGCCACAACTGGGAGTGTTCCGTATCTGATATCTCTTCAACGGGGGTTAAGGTCCGTTCATCCCAAGTTCCTGACGCGGACACAGAAATCAATTTGAAAATTAACAAATATAATGACCTCCGCCGTTGTTACGTGACCTGGGTGCGAAATGGGGAATTTGGGTTACGATTTTTAGTTCCTATATCAGAACGCGATGAGGATATTTACCGCCTTCTCAAAATGGTGGGCGGAATACGGCGTTAAGAAACGTTGGTAGCTCATTTGGCAAAGCAGGTACTAATTTATCAATGCCAGTTGGAAAGTCTCTAACTGATGGGAACGCGTGATTTTGCGCTCAGCGTAACGTTCGGGATCGTGACAATCGGTATGATGACGGTGAAACTGTAGGAGCCGCTGATTGACATGTATGTTCGGCTGCCCGTGGTTTCCTGTGTCACCGTAAACGTAGCACCTGAGACATTCGCACCGCTGTTTGACAGGGACGTGCTGGCATAGGTTGCCAAGGTGGTGGTGCTCGCGGAGGTGTTCACCAATGCATAGCGTGCGGTTTCCTCAACGGCAAACTGCAGAGCGGATTTAATAAACATTGCGCGTCCCATTTCAACAACTCCAAGCACCATGGTCAAAAAAATCGGTGCAACCAATGCAAACTCCACCGCGGTGGCCCCACAATGGTTGTTCCAAAACCGTCGCTTCAGAGGCCGGGTTGTATATTCTTTCTTGCGGATAAACATGTTGATTTCAATCGTCAGTTTATTGAGTTCTGACAGTCGCAGAGCCGGTTAGAGTTAATGTCGTCGAGGTCAGCAATAACGTATAATTTTCTGTCGCCGTCACTGAAAAAAAATATCGATTGCTGCTGCCGTCACTACATGTATTGCCACAGGTTATGGAACTACCATCGGCACATTCACATGACTGTGTTGTTGTAACATCGGATGTGGTGATGTTTAAGTTGGTTGAATCTACAACGGCTTGTTTTATCGCCGACGTATCTGAACTATCGATAAGCGCCACCTGTGCGCCTGATCGAGCGGCGCTGGTTAATTCCATTTTATCAAACATTGCCAACCCATAATCAGCAAGACCAATAAATACCACTGAGAGAACAGACACGATGAGCGCAAACTCAACGGCTGCGGCGCCTCCATTTGATGCGTTACACTGAGTGATAAGTGATTGTAATTTACACCACATGATCTTGCTCCAAATTGTTTTCTCTTTAGGCTCCAGTTTAATAATATCGCCTCAGACACGTATTATTTGGTCACGTCCGGCTTTTGCATGGGATGCCTATTCGACTAATTCGACGTTGCCGGGTAGGGCGATCCCGGTAACGCCCGCATCCGAACAATCGCTGTTGTCGGCGCTCATCGCTGAATTTCCGGAAAAACTGACCCGTAAAGCAACCAGTTGAAGGCAGGGAGACGTGCCTGAGTTTCCGCCATTTACATTAATTTCTTGATCAGGAAAATAGACCACGCCCTCAAAGGTCGTGGACGAGCTTCCATTGAGGGTGTTGCAGTTATTCCCGGTGCAGGAACTCGTGGTAAGGGGGTCTTGGAAAAACAATATACCTTCCCAGTCCCCGGCAGATGCACTTGTATCTGGCGCCGACAAGTTCACTGTGGATGAGCCGTTGATGTTATTGATCTGCCCTTCATCCTTTAATATGATCGTCACGTCATCTCCTATTATACTGCCATTTGCATTGGTTTTAAAATCACCTTCAATGACATATAAGCCGGGGCTCAACGTTACGGTCCCGTTTTTAACCCAAAAATCTCCGCATATGGTATAGGCGTCCGTGTATGATCCAGTACCGGTTATTGTTGTTGATCCGCCATTGTTATTATAGGTGTAGCTATTGACGTCGCAGGCTTCATCCGGTGCCGTTAACGAGCTATAGGGGTCTGTGATTGCAGCTGACCCGGTCTTCCCGGAACAGCCGGAATCAGTCGTAAGGCCGCTATTTGAATTGATTATTCCACCGACGACCGTATAGCAGTCTGTGGTCAAATCTCCACTTCCGGTTATGGAAAGCGCATCTGATGCTGTTGAATTTGAAGCGACCTGGCAACCGTCAAACGTTACATCGCCACTGCCGGTTACACTGACACCGGTTCCCGTCGTATCCAATGATAGTACGCACGCCTCTTCAGTTGACGCTCCGGTGCGGGCAACGGCGCGAGCCGTAATTGAGATAGCATTGTCAAGAAAGGAGCCAGAGAACAAAAGACTGACCGTTCGCGTAATATTAATTTCTACAGCACCCGCGTCAGACGTATAAGACCCTGAACTTGGCGGGTTGGAGGAGGTGATCGAATTATTCGTTGAGCTATACCCGTTCCGCGTCGCATCGGTTGTCGCTGCTGATAATATCGTTGTAGTTGTCGCGCTACTGTCCTGTGCTTCATAGGCACCGCCAATGGCTGCGGCGTCTGCAATCGTCTGAATGTCGCGTTTGTTTTGAAACCAAGATCCTACTTCAACACCAAGCCCGACAAAACCAATCAGCAAGGGCAGCATCAAGGCGACCATGACGATGAGTGCCCCACGGCGGTCATACCGTAGATATATCAGGCTACGTAATTTATGGGCCATCTTTCCTCATGTTTCCAACCGCTGAAAAACTGAGAAGATCATTACATACTCCATAAAATAAATATGCTTTAACAGTGTTCCTGTTCCTTTTCATTTTGCCATTAGGCCCCAAATTCAGCGCTCTCGACAGTGATTTTTATCACATTTCGGCATTATGGGTTTGCACATATTTAATCAGGAACAGCTGGTTTCTTGCTAATCTACTATTTTTTACCTAAAATTTTGAGTGTTTGCCGTTCCATAGTGGTGCGGTTTCGGTCAGAGGCAACTGAAAATCAGAAGATGACAATGAATCAAAATTGCACATTCTCGAAGATTATTTTTTTGATTTGCGCGCTCGCTCTCGCAGCATGTCAGTCGCCGTCAATCGATAAGGATCAAGTGATACTTAAATCGCTTTATGAGACAGCCGCCAAGGCAGAAATTACGGGCAATCACAACGCTGCGGTTGCACATTATCAAAATTTGTTTAAGCGAAAGCCGAACGATCTGAAACTGCGCATGGCCCTAGCACGAAATCTAAGATATTCTGGGTTAGCAGACCAAGCAGTTCGATTGTTGGAGTCGGCAAAATCAATTGAGAAACAAGACACCGCACTGCAAATTGAATTGGGCAAATCCAAACTGGCATCCGGCAAGACACAGCAGGCAATTGAAATTTTTTTAAGGGCTGCTGAAGAAACACCACAGGACTGGGAGGTGTATTCAGCTCTGGGGATTGCCTATGATCTTACTGAGGATTTCGATGCGGCACAAAAGTCCTATGAACATGCAATGGAACTTTCTGAGGATAATCCGGCAATTTTGAATAATCTCGCATTGTCTTTAGCATCGTCCGGCGATTTGAATGGCGCCATAGATTTACTTAAAAATGCACCGCGTCTGGCCCGGCACAATCCACACATTCGTCAAAATCTTGCTATGCTGTTTGGTATTAAAGGTGACAAAAAGGCGGCGCAGGCATTGAGCCGAATGGATTTGGATGAGGAGACCGTTCAAAAAAACCTCAAGATTTATTCCCAACTGGGGCGGCAATGAGAGTGTTTAAACAGCAAACTGAAGGGCGTGTCTTCTTTTGAATGCATCAAAACCCTATTTTGATAAATCGAACCGGTCCCTTGAAAGTATTGACCTGTTACAAGGTGTGCCGAGCGATACTTTATCCGACCTTACGGGTAAGTGTGATTGGTTGGAATTTGATGAAAATGATGTCGTCGTTGACGTAAACGATTCAAGTACAAGCGTGTATTTTATTGCCAAGGGTAAGCTTAGGGTTTTGGATTTCCTGTCAGAGGAGAAGGAGGTCTCTCTTGCTGAAGTACAGGCCGGAGACGTGTTTGGGGAACTGTCAGCGATTGATTTAAAGGTGCGCTCGGCACGGGTAATTGCCCTCGAACCTACATTGCTGGCAAAATTACCAAGCAATGACTTCCAGCAAGTGTTGACAGATTGTCCAGAGGTTGCAGTAACGTTGCTCCGTCGTTTCGCTGGACTCATTCGTCGGATGACGAATCGGATCACAACCATGAGTACTCTGTCGCCGCATCAACGAATTTATAATGAACTGCTGCGGTTGTCCGAGCCAGACACCAGCGACAATGGTAATTGGATTATCATCAATACGCCAAATCACGGGGAGCTTTCCACTTGGGTCGGGACGGACAAACAAACAGTAGCCGACGCGATTGGTAGTCTGGCGCGGGATGGGGTTGTTGAACGCAAGTATAAAGACCTTATTATCAAGGATCACACACGCTTGCAGCGACTGATTGAGCAGTAGCCAATTGACAGCTTTCAATATGCGATTGTGCTGGAAAGTGGGTTATTGATGAGACGATATCGCTGCTGCCTATTTGGGATTTGACTTCATGTATCGTAATTTTTTCGGTATTGAGGAGAACCCTTTTTCAAATACACCAGACTCCAAATATTTATTCATGAGCCACCGCCATAAAGAGGCACTCGCCCATTTGATATACGGGATTGAAGGCGAAAGTGGATTTGTTTTGTTAACCGGAGAAGTTGGCACCGGAAAAACCACACTTTGCCGTTATCTTGCGGAGCGTTTGCCGGAAAACGTTGATATGGCCCTATGTATCAACCCCAGGATAACGGAAACAGAGTTATTGGCAAATATCTGTGAAGACTTCGGTATAGAATTTTCAGGAGACAAGAACAGTGTTCGAGAACTGACTGCAGCAATCAACAGCCATTTGCTGGCGCTTTATGCAAAAGGCCGGCGCGCTGTATTGATCATTGATGAAGCCCAGAATATGGATTTTAAATTGATTGAGCAGGTGCGAATGTTGACCAATTTGGAAACCACCCATAATAAACTTCTTCAAATAATACTCATTGGTCAAACTGAACTTAAATTATTTCTCGCGCAGGAAAATCTCCGTCAGGTTGCTCAAAGAATCACCGCACGATATCATTTAAACCCTATGACCGCCGCAGACACAAAAAATTATATTGCGCACAGATTGCAAGTTGCCGGGTTGCCCGCGGATCTTTTTAAAATCGGTGCGATGGCCGAGGTGTGCAAACAATCTCGAGGTATCCCCCGTCTTATCAATAGCATTTGCGAGCGGTGTTTGCTTGGAGCGTATAGCGAAGGAAATAAAAGAATTTCAAGAAAATTAGCACGGAAGGCCGCTATTGAAGTCTTGGGTAATCATAACGAACAGAGTCCGAAATCGGTTGTCGCTTTATACTATGCGGTACTTATTTCCCTGGTGCTGTTTGCATTTGTTGGGTTCGATCCCTTCAGGCAAAATCTCGTTCCAGCCATCAGCCAGTCATCTATTATGCAATCTTTGAAATCAAATACCGCTCAATGGGTTGGCATCGTGAAAACGTTTATGGGTACGGATGTGGGTGAGGCACCGGGCTCGAAAATCGATAACGTGAAGCAGGAATAGGAGCGTTTATGTCTCTGATCCTTGATGCTTTAAAAAAAACGGAGGCGGATCGAAAATTTGGGCCGGGCGTGGCCATAAAGGTCGAGAATGATGTAGAAGGCACGCTCGTCAGTTCGTCCAAGTGGCCGCGTGTGATTATCCTGGTTTTATTTATGCTGGCTGTAGGAGTAATTGGGACCTCATACACTCTTAAGAATAACAAACTGCAACTGCTCGCCACCCAACAGCCTCAGAAAACCCCGAAATC
>JAODAI010022127.1:0-12711 GCA_027575025.1 Scotoplanes globosa | reverse complement strand
CAAAGGTTATCTGCTCGCGTCCGGTTCCGACACTTTCATCGACTTTACCAACCTGGCGACGATCAACGCCGCGATTGATATCTGACTAGAAAATCGAATCTCCGCAATTGAATCGACTTTAACCGGTTCTGATTCGGGATACAGTTGAACGCGCGACTTCGCTGCCGGAGTCACAAATCCGTCGACTAAAATCTACACCAAAGCTGTTCAAGAAATTACGTTTAAACTTGCGCTCACTACCGAAGGCGTCAATGCCGAAAAATTCAAACTGGCAGTAACATTTGCTGATTCGACTTTCTACCCGTTCGACACCACTGGGACAGTTTTCACAGATAAATATGTTAATAACAATTTCCAAACTAACTTGTCTTTGATCGAGAACACCATTAACGATTGAATCAATGCAAAAACTACCAAAATCACGAACGCACTAAGCGATTGAACAACCGACAGAACTAGAAGCTCCGTCTTCACCATTTATACAAGTCCAACGACAGCAATCTTTTACGGTTACGAGTTCAAGATTAAGGTGATTAAAACAGGGTCTAACATTCTGACCTATTCACTTTATAGCGCCGGCGACCCTAGCGATATCCTAATCACCGCCGGTACCTATTGAATTAACTTCGCGACGATCACGAACGCGATTAGTCTTTGAAATGCTGACAAAATCCGCGCACTTAATGAGGTTTTGACTGGCGATAGCGCTGATCAATATAGTTGAATGATTGGCAGCGGCGGAACTACCAATCCCGCGAGTAAAACATACACCAAAATCGTGCGAGGAATTACGTTTAATCTCGTACTAATGACCGCTGGTGTTAATTCCCAAAAATATAAGCTCGCAGCAACATTCGGTGGCAAAACTTTTGATCCGTTTGAGAATGCCGCCGCTGGTTACGCGACTGAATCTTTCTATGACAGCAGCAGTTTGGCCGCGCTTGACGCTGACATCATCGTTTGAATCAACGCCAAAATGATCACCATTCAATTCGAGATTAACTCCATTGTTGGCATTTGCGGTACCGGTATTTGAGAAACGACTTCAAGTGGCAGTCCGTATATCTACACGATGAAACAATGCAGTCACGTTTTCGAATTAATTCTTCACACCACCGGAGTCAACAGTGGTAAGTTCTCGTTGCGCGTCAACTCAACACCACCCGTCAATTTAATATCGTCCGGCGCCTGCACGCTGGTCGAATATACTGATCTTTCTTCGATCAACATCGCGATTAACACTTGATTCGTGAATCGAATCATCGCGATAAACAATACTTTGAAGTTGACTCACGGTTGAACCGCTGCCAACGCTAACAGCGTTCACTCACTGGTTAATACGTATACGAAAAAAATTAATGGCTTCATCTACAAGATCAGCCTCAAACAAATTGGTGACCAAGCCGAGTCGATCAAGATGACTGCGAGATACAACAAAAGTGACGACATCATCGTCCCCCAAAATACCAAATGAGTTGACTACAATACATCAATCACCGCCGCGATTGATAAATGACTGGCGGCCAAGCTGGCCATTATCACGACCCCTTTAACTAGCTCAGCATCCGAATGAACGCTGTCCAACTCATTGTCGGCAAACGCCTATGAAAAAACCTACTCTGGTAAAAAATTCTTCATCAATATCATCGCTTCCGGTGCTAATTTTGGTAAATACAAGATTTATGTGACAAGTGATGATGTTTACAACGGGGCTGCAACCAACTTGATTATTGCGAACAGTTGAAGAACCAATGGCCCTGAATACATCTCTAGATGAATTGATATGGAAACGACTGATGACATAATTGCCGCTTATCTAGTCGCGACAATTGACGCCCAACTACTCGGTGACGACGCTTCCGATTTGAGCGCTGGTGAGTGAACGGCCGGAACCGACATGGACACCTACAAAGTCTACACCTTCACAATCCCCGACCCGATTCAATCCAACTCCGCCGCGGTCAGCGATGACGATTTCGAATCCGAAGAAGTAGCAGGCGACGAGCTCACGCTTCATCTGGAATTATCAACTGGTATGATCAAACTGTTCAAAGCACCCGCCGCTGATTCATCTAATACCGCCACGGAATATTTAATCGGTTCGGCGTCTGGTTATGCTGACTATTACGATGTCAACGTCAACGTAAGATTAGCATTCGATCTCTGAACAGATTCTGTAATCAGAGAAATCAACACGAAACTTAATGATGTTACTGAAGGAGATGAAGCCACGGCTTGATCAGCGACTGATATCTCCGGCGATGTATTCGTCTACAAGATAACCAAAAATAACCACGTATTTACCTTGAAACTTGATACTTCAGACGATAAGAAAGGAGAGATTACGCTGATCACAGATGGCGATTCTCCAAGCTATTTAATTGGCGGTTCGGATGGAGCTAATCCGGTAGAGTTCACTGACATTAACGAATTAAGCTCGGTGATGAATGAGTGATTAGTTCGTCAAATTTCTCTGGTTAACACCAAATTAATGACAGATGCACACGGTTGAACCCTTATCGAAATCGATACCACTAGTGACCCCACAACTAAAACCTACACCAAAATCGTTCAGGGAATTACGTTTAATCTCGTGCTCACAACGAGCGGCAGGGATATCGAAAAATTCAAGTTAGCAGTGACATTCGGTGGCGTGACCGTTTATCCGTTCAATGTCGCTGGAAACTATCTAACTGACGAATTCCAGACTGACCTATCAGCGATCAACACCACTATCACGAACTGAATCACCGCCAAACTGAAAGCGATTAAACTAGAAATATTTAATAACGATTGAAGAATTATCGACAGCTATAGCAATGCTGATTTGCACCACTACCGGCAGTTAAAAACTAACAACATCTTCACGTTAAAGCTTCACACTTCAGGGGTGAACATCGGTAAGTTTTCACTTAGTTACTCTCCGTTAATCGCTTCATCTTTGCCGTCAACCCATCTCCTAGGAACGGGCGTAAACACTCTGATTGAATATCAAGATATTGCCGCGATTACTTCCGCTGTCGAAGCCGCGAATGATGACGTTGTTTCCGGATTCGTGCAAATTTTGACATTCGGGGTCGACCCTTGAACATCGACAACTAGTGATGCCGACACTCTTATCGGAATCAAGACGTTCACGAAAATCGTTTCCGGAACCGAGTTCACGCTTGTAATCTACACGAGCGGTGATCACGACGAAAAATTCCAAATCTACACTAGTAATATCGGTGACGCGTCGGTTAATTATTACGTAATCGGTGACGCGTCGACCTATCAAATCATAATCGATGACGACACCACATACTCACAGACGGCCGCCAGCATTTCCGAAAACTTAATCCAAGCTTGAATTAACATCCAAAAACTGCCATCAACAATCGTCGGAATCAGTCTGGCGCTTTCGGAAGTCGGATGAACACCGACCAAAACCGTCAATGGTGGTAGTCTTCATGCGTTTACTAAGTTTTACAGAGGGAATATTTTGATGACTAAATACAACTCTGATGATAATACGTTCCGGATTTTAGAAAATAAAAAAACAGCATTACGTTCACTACCCACTACCCACTGGAAGCTTTTGACGTCAACAGTTAGTGATTCAACCTATACCAGTTTTGAATCGATTAATATTTTGCTAGCATCTTATAATATTGATGCTGATATCGCGTCGTTAATCGCTCCCGATGGCGGTTGAACTTTAACGGGCAACGCGGACGGAATTAAGACATTAATAAAAAACTACAACGATGACAATGATTCAATCGCTAAAACGTTTACTCTGAAATTCTATTTTGCTGGCGAGAATTCAGGAAAAATTTGAATAACAACATCTTCGATTGATTCCGAACAAAGTGACATCACTGTTCTTGGATCGGAACTCAAACCAGTCGAATTTATTGAGCCCGCGTTACTAGATCAAAAACTCAAACTATTCTTGATCACCACCGCGCTCGCGTTAGAAACTAGCAACTGAACTCTCATGGCTGATGAAGGAACGCTAAATGTTTACACTCAAACTGTCGCCGACTGGTTTTTCACGCTTACGCTTGAAACCGACACGACGGCTAGTGATTTTAAAAAAATGACGTTGTATGTTGATGTTGACGGAATCAAAACCAAGCTTTCATCCGAACCGTTTGCTTTTGTAACCAATGCGGAGACGAATCAACAAATCACTACTTGACTCGACGAAAAATCGTCCATCGTCGCAAAAGAACTAGAAGAACAATCCCGATCGCTCATACTTATGATTTTCGGGATCGTCATCGGAGTCGTTATTTTACTTCCACTGTTAATCATGGTGATAACCTACACGCCAGCTCACCGAAAGCCTTCAACTTCAAAACGTTTATCTTAAACTATTAACACGCGTGTTCTAAGATAGTTTTCGCCGAGGAATACTGGTTAGTGCCCAGTTTGGTTATTTTATATATTTGATTAATCTAAATGTGTACATCTGTAAATCATGCATTAAGTTCGCAGTATTCAAGCTCGCTCCAGTTTGTAAAAAAACACTTTTGATGAGTTCAAATCTTTTTTTTGTTTTTTTGTTATAATTGAATTCATACAGATTTTAACTAAATTATAGAAATATAGAAAAATTTAGAAGAAACAAACCAAAACCTAATAAATGTTTATAACTAAGTTTACGCACAAGATTTTTAAAGCCCTATTCGTTTTTTGCGCGACTTTTACCATTGGATTCGTTCTTATTGGTTCGTCAACCAATCAATTGAATACATTTAATGAACAAAATCACGAATCAATCAAAAACAGACAAACTTGACGAAGTAAAACTGATAAAAACGAATTTTTTATCAGCATCAATGAACAACCAGAGCTAACAGTTACTACAAGTGATTTGCTAGCAACCGTGGAGAGTCTCAACGATGCAGCACAACCCACCCTACTAAAAGGAATCAATATTAAGTTAACAAAAATAGTCCCCGGCGGAACTAATATTCACGCCTACTACAAGATCATTCGAAGAGTTAGCAATTACGTAATTCAGTATAAGATTTTAGACGGTTCTTCAAATGTTGAATATTCGGACATAAACACACCTGCGAACACGATTTCGGGCAACTTTCATATGATTGAAAAACACGACGGTTTGGCGAACTTCGACAGTGATGTTGTCGCTGCCGACTGAGCCCCAGCAACGGATGACGGTTTCTTAGTGGCTCTCGCTTCAATGTTGGCGGGCAAAACTCACGGTGCAAATGTCAATTTAGCGACGCCCACAGAGATCGAACTAAAATCGGCAAAAGCGCTGTTCGGCTTGATTGAACTTCGATTCGCCGAGCTTGATATTGCGGAATGATTGGCTGATGTCGGAACACAATTAATTACCTACTCTGAAAAAAAGATAGCTTTAGGTTTTAGACTAATTGGATCCGGAATCGCTAATTCCGCTGATAAATACTTTCAGTTTGCGCGTATTATTAACAAAAAAGGCGTAACTACATATAAGGTATTTAATGCAGATGCTACTAACTTCAACCAAAATACACAAACATCTGACCAAAATTTTTCCTTTGTTAATGGCTTTTCTAGATCAGCTACTCCTACTGAAAAACAGACAAAATCATCTCTAATAAATATATTTGAATCAACTCTAGGTGGCAATGCGACGGCCGCGACGCCGCAACACGCACGAGTTTTATTTGAAATCTTTAAATCAAAATTCACTTCCTTGACAGAAGCACCACAAGTTCCAGAAGCTCCAGAAATTCCAGAAGTTATACAAGCTTTTGAAGATACTTTTATAACGGATGAAGGATGAGTTAAAGATGACGTCGCTAGTAGCGTAAATCCCGATTTTTACTTCTATACTAATAGTGACCAATCAACGTCGCGATTAAAGCTCGCAATCAATGGCGATGATATCGGAAAAATTGCTATTTACGAAGACGGCGAAAACCTACCAGTACTTAGTTCTCCGAGCTTGGCGTTCACGATTTACAAGCTTATGAAAGGTGGATGAATCGTTGTTCCCAACAAAGTTGGACTATACACGAAGCAATTTTATTTGAACACTGACGTCTTCTTAAAGTTTGAATCATTGGAAGGTTCAGAAATTAATGGTTTTTTTAAACTCTACGTATTAAACAATAAAGTATCAAAACCTAATAACATTGGTGCTGATCATCATGCTTTAGATAAATTCAAACACTTCATCGCGCCCACTCCTACCGCCGCTTCTAATCCGGATGCTGTTTCTGTTTACGATGAGTTTGATCCTACAGCAATTGCAAATAAGATTAATGCTTTCTTGATCGATCGACTGTCTCTTAATAAATCTGGTTGAACTAGCGGTGCTCATACTAATGATTACAAGACCTATAGTAAAAACTTTTCCGAACTAACGTTTACGATTAAGTTTGGAATTAACCCTGACAATAGCGACACTTATGAGAAAATTTTGATCTCATCAACTGTTGTTGGCCAAACAGAAACTTGAATCACATCCGATTCTGAGTCCGCTGATGTCGCGACTCATCTCACGTATACGTCGACAGCTGACGCCGAAACTTTAATTACCGAATGATTAAAGGCACAAATTGCCAAATTCACCGCTGCTTTAAAGCTTATTAGTGACGGTTGAACACTAACCGAGACCGAAAAGACAGCCACGAATGTTGGTTTTAACACTTACACGAGTGACGCGACGGATTCGACTTTTCACGGCAACTCGTTCGTAGTCAAACTATTAACAACCGGAGCGGAGTTTGGAACTTACAATCTACTTAGTGCTCACAATCCTACCGATGAGCTAATCCCCGCTAATTCTTACTTAACGGACCATTTCGAAATCGTATTCGCGATTGATGCTTGAAATTCCGCCATTATTACCGCGATTAAATCAGCATTAACAACTGGACCCGACGCGTTCACGACAAACGACGACTTCGGCAATCCAACCATCTACACTCTAACCAAGAACGGTCACACGTTCACGCTTAATCTAGAAATCACCGGTGCAAACGCCCAAAAAATCAAGATTACTACCGACGATTCTTCAACTACGGACTACCTACTTTCAACCGGTTCTGACACTTATGTCGTTTTTGTCGACCTACAGACGATTATCACCGCAATCGACAACTGACTCGCACTCACCGTGCAAACCGATCTCGCCACGCGAATCGCTCTAATCGATACAGCCTTGGTAACGACAAACGCTTGAATCGCTGATAACGACAACAGCAATAACGCCGCGACCAATATTTATACGAAAACAATCGGTGGAATCGAATACACGATCACTCTGAAAAAAACCGGAACCGACGCTGAGTCGATCAAAATGCACACGACTTATAACAGTGTTGAATCTATCGTCGTCGCCGAAAACACCGCTTGAATCGACTTCAATACATCAGTAAGCACTTCCATCAATCAATGAATCACCGCGCAAATCACTGACATCACGAACGCATTAAATGTTTGAACACTAACAGCTTCCGACAGCGATTTCAACACTTATACCAGCCCAATCACAGCAGAATTTTATGGTAATAACTTCACGCTTAAGCTGATGAAAACCGGTTCTAATGTTCTAACCTACTCGCTTTACAACACCGACACTTCTATTGATATCCTAATCGATGCAAGCACAAACATCTACTGAACTAACTTAGCTACGATCATGTCCGCGATTGATCTTTGAAATACTAACAAAATTAAGGAAATCACCGTGGCTTTAAACGGCGGTACAAACGGCGTCGGACTTGGTTGAGGAGCCGGAACAGACGACACTCAATCCAACCCCAACACCAAAACCTACACCAAAGTCGTTCAAGGAATTACGTTTACTCTTGTTGTCACGACGACGGGAGCTGATTCCCAAAAATTCCAGTTAGCGGTAACCGCGTTTGGCAGTTCTAACCCCGTCTATCCGTTAGATAGTAGTAATAGCTATTCTACAAATGTTTTTCAGACTGATTTAAGTACGATTTCCGAGGCCATCACGAACTGAATCACCGCCAAGATGACAGCCATTCAATCCGAGATTACTAACGCTAATGCCGCTCTTGGTGCTGACGATACCACTTGATCGACAGCCGATAATTCTAGTCCATACACCTATACAAAAATGGAAAGTGGTCACGATTTCACGTTAGTTCTTATTACTGAAGGCGCGGACACTGGTAAGTTCTCGTTACGTGACGACTCTACCGACCCCGTATATCTATTAGAATCTACCGCCAGCGCATTCGTTAAATATACGGACATCGCCGCAATCAACTTTGCAATCACTAAACACATCACCGCGCTAACAGGAACTGCGACAGAATCAAATACTAAAATTTTAACCGACGACTCATGAACCGAAAACGTGCCATCCGATTCTAACTTAGAGTATATAAACTTCTCAAAAAGCTACACTGCGTCCGATGGAGCGACCTACAACTTTGAACTTAAAATTAACAGCAACGGTGAAAATATCGGTAAATTCTGACTACGTTACAACCCTTCAGGTTCAGCTGAAGCAAGCATCTATCTTGATTCTGATGGCTACTCTACCGCCATTACCACTTATGAACACACTCTAACCGACGCCGCTGCGATTACGAGCTTGTTGTTGACTTGAACAGACGCTCATATTGCGACTGAAAATTTGAAAACTAAATTAGAAACCGCTTCATGATCAAACATTGGATCCACTTTGGAAACGATTACTCACGTCTACTTCACTAAATCGTTCAGTCCACCAACGGATGACGCTGTCAAGTTCTTCATCGCGATCGAAAAAACCGGAATCAACTCCGGCAAGTTTGAGCTTTACACCAGTGATGTTTACAACGGAACGAAAAACTATGAAGCCACTTCACCAACAAACCTGTTTCTAATTAACGCGGCAACTGGCGCCAAAGAAACGCTTGATGGTGCCGATCTACTCGTTGGAGCCAACTACTCATCCAATCAGATCGAGACTATTATCAACATGTATCTCAATGACCTTTATCTAACAACTAACGATTGAGCGGCAACGACAGCCGACTCTTCACATCTGAAGTATCAAAAATCGGTCAACACTCATGTGTTTACCTTAAAACTAGAATCATCCGGAGACGACGTCAACAAGTTTATGATTGAAACTGGGGCCACAAACATCGACATCCACTCTGATTTAGAGTCCGTCTACACGAGAGCTGAAATTTTAATCGCTAATTGATTCACGACTGAAATCTCAAATATTGACGCCGCCATTGAAGCCACAGCCTGATCAACAAAATCCGATGAAAACAATGATCTTTACACGTTCACTCTATCGCGAGCTGGACTCACTTTCTACCTGGAACTAAATATAATCGGTGATGATATCAAGAAGTACGCCATCTTTACTACCGACACCAACTCCGCCACGTCCGGAACTAGAACCTACTACAATATCGACGGAACGAGTTCCACATCAAAAGTAGCAATCGCTTATTCCTTTGACACCAACAACGCCGCCGCGACGATCTCAACAATCAACAACGCCGCGCTTCTCGCGATTGAAGCATCTTTAACAGACTGAATCGCTAATGCTGACAACTCGGCTCACGATACGCTAAACACTTACACAAAATCGTTCAATGCACTTGAATACACATTGACCGTTAAGAAGACCACTGCCGACGCCACGAAGATTGAAATAACTACGACTCATGAATCTAACACCGTCAATGTCGTCAATGCAAACACCCCTTGAGTCGACTATGACACATCGGTAGCCACACCAATCGAAACTTGAGCCACTCACATTAAAATCGAGAATATCGTGTCCGCTTTAACCGGATCAACAATCGCATGAACGCAACCCGATCTAACAAATAAACCAAACACCTATGAAAAAAACTATTCGGGTATGAGCTTCTTTATTGATGTCATCGTTACCGGAGAAAATGCTGGTAAATACACGATCTACACGACTACTGACGGCACTGTTAACGAAACGAAAACCTACTTAACGACAGCCGACGGACTAGCTGACAGCACCGTGATTGATTCGACAATCGCCACTTATCTAGTTGCGCTAATCAACACCGAACTTCTCGACGATTCGTCGACTGCTTTCAATCCTGATCAATTATCCGCTGGTACCGACACCAATAATGATAAAGTTTACACGGTTACGATCTACGGAACCGAGTTCACCCTTCATCTCCAAAAATCAACTGGTATGATCAAATTATTCAAAACCGCCGACACCGTGACTTACTTGCTTGGTTCATCATCTGATTATGTTGATTATTATTCTTCCGCCAACAACTTAAATGCGAAACTGTCAGAATGAAATTCCGCACTAATCAGCAATATAAAAACGTCATTAACGACTGGACCCGACGCGTTCACGACAAACGACGACTCCGGCAATCCAACCATCTACACTCTAACCAAGAACGTTCACACGTTCACGCTTACTCTAGAAATCACTGGAGCGAACGCCCGAAAAATCAAGATTGCTACCGATGAAAGCGAAGAATATCTACTCGGAACCAGTTCTACTGATTATGTCGACTTTATCAATTTGTCAACGATCAACAACGTGATCAACGCTTGACTCGCCGCCCGAATCTCCAACATCGACTCGATCATAAAGGGTAACTCTTGAGCCGCTGATGCTGAAAACACCGCTGCTGACTCCAAGACTAATAAGTATACGAAAACAATCGATACTATTGAATACACGATCACTCTCAAAAAAACCGGAGATAGAGCTGAGTCGACCAAGATCGCCGGGGTTTATAGTAGTGATACTAATTCTGTCAACGTTTCCGGATTCACCCTTTGAGCCGACTATGATACATCGGTGACTACTCCAATTGCAACTTGACTCGCCGAAATTAACACCGACGCGCTTCTCGCGATCGAAGAAATCTTGGTAACAACCAATCATTGAACCGCCGATGCCGGAAATCTGGTCCATGAAACGCTTAACACCTACACGAAAGAAATCAATGATATTGAATACACGCTGACGGTGAAGAAAACCACTGCCGACGCCACAAAGATCCAAATAACTACGACTTATGAATCTAACACCGTCAATGTTGTTGCCAAAAACACCGCTTGAGTCGACTACGCCGTATCGGTTTCCAATCCGATTGAAGCTTGAGTCGGTAATAAACTTTCTATTATCACTGACGCGTTAACTGGTTCACCAACCCCCTGAACGTTAACCAATCCGCAAACACTATACACCTATGAAAAAACCTACTCCGGTAAAAAATTCTTTATCGACATCACCGCTTCCGGGAATGATCTCGGAAAATACACGATCTACACGACCAACGACGATGTTCAATCCAACACAAAAGCCCACTTAAGCGCAACATCCGAATCAACAACCGCCGCCGAGCGACTCATCAGTTTTGATAGCATCGCTGCGATTGATACGATGATCACTAATTACCTAGTCGCGCTAATCAACACCGAACTTCTCGCAGCAGCAGCTACAGAATTCAAACCCGACGGAGCATGAGCCGCACTACCCCATGGAAACCTTTATAAAGTTTTCGCGGCTACGATCTACGGAAATGGTTTCACGCTTCATCTCGAGATCGCGACCGGAAAGATCAAAGTATTTGAAACTGCCGACACTACAACTTACTTGCTTGGCTCATCATCTACTTATGTCGATTATTTCGATACAGCTAACAACGTAAAAACGCAATTGTTAACTTGAAATACCAATAAAATCAATGATATTAACACGATTTTGATCAGTGCTGATTCAGGTCAACACGGTTGAACGCTTGATACCAGTGCTCAAGAAACTAGTCCGACTACTAACACCTACACCAAAACCGTTCAAGGAATCACGTTTAATCTCGTGCTCACAACTGACGGTGAAAACTCAGGAAAATTCAAGCTAGCGGTAACCGCGTTCGGCACTACGTCGCCCGCCTATCCGTTTGACACCGCTAACAACTATGCGACAAACGATTTTCAGACTGCTGTAAATACGATTTCCGCCGCCATCAACAATTGAATTCAAGCCAAAATGTCAGCCATTAAAGTCGAGATTACTAACGCTGCTGCTATCCATGGTGATAATGATAATACCGCATGAACGACAACCGACAGCACTAGCCCGTACGAATATGCGAAGGTGCAAGATGGTCATAATTTCTTGTTGGTTCTTACCACTGAAGGCGACTACACCGGTAAGTTCTCGCTACGTTATTTCTCTGATCAAGAGACTTTTTATCTACTATCTTCTTACACCAGCACACCCGTTGAATATACCAACATCGCCGTCATCAACTCCGCAGTGACCAATCAAGTCGCGAAGCTAACAGAAAACGCATCAGAAGCAGCACTGGCAAACACCGCAATCTTAACCGCCGATGATGCTTGAATCGCTGGCAATCCAATCGCGGCGACTGATACCAATCTGGGATATACAGATTTAACAAAAACATACACACCATCTGCTGGTAGCTCCGAGACCTACAATTTTAAGATTAAGTTGTTGACGAATGGTGAGTTCTCACTGTTTTTCGATCACGCATCCGCCGACGATATCTATCTAAACAGCGACGGCCAGTCAACCCTCTCATCATCTACCGACCACGTCATTTCAGAAAGCTCCGTTAGCGATATTAATGACCTCCTTGAGATCTGAACAGTCAGTTACGCCGCAACCGAAGCCTTGAAATCAAAACTACTAGTCGGGTCCGCTTGAACACTCGTCGATAACACTAACGACCCACTCGCCAA
>JAODAI010022016.1:0-12715 GCA_027575025.1 Scotoplanes globosa | reverse complement strand
CCTGGGATGGAATTGTTGTTGATAACATTAATTGCAAGAATTTCAGCACAGATAATAAATAAATAAGGACTCAGGGGACAACCCTGTCTTACACCTCTCTTAATGTCAAAAACACCAGTAGAAAAACCATTATTACAGACACAAGAGCAGCTGTTTTTTATATATTTGAATAATTTGCATAATTTAATGGCTGTTTTTTTTCTTATCTAATTATTACATTTTAGGGACTAGACTAGAGAAGCTTTCCGAGCTTCCTCTGTTTCTTTTTCGTTTTCTTTTCATTCAGTCCACATAATATACTATTGTGTATACTTTGCATGTTTAATTGCAATTACATTATTTTTTTTACATAGTTGTAAATGTATATATATATAAATGTATTTGTAATATGATCTGAAAAATAAAGAAGAAGTGAACACCAACAACTTGAAATAGTTCAAACGATGTTAATTGGCTGTTAATTTGATGTTATTTTTATGTGATAACTAATCTCATGCCATGCCACTGCAGTCTACTCCAAGCATGGGGAAGGTTGTCACAACGTGCATCTTGAATACAATTTACCCACATTTCAGAACTGGAAATGACATATGCCCCGAAAAATGTGTTGGAAAGTAAGTTCCCGTCATGGTAAATTTGAAGATATGTTTTGATCTTCTATACATTCGGTCAATTTGAATTTATGGCAAGGACACGTTTTTGTGACTTTCATATCCCTCTCCCCTATCACTGTACCAAGTATATTTTCTAAGATCAACTTTGTTTGATATACCGGGTTAGCGAACAGTTGTACAATATATCATTTTTTTCATACCAAGCATCACCACATATTATATATACCATCATTTTCCAAAATAGTAGTCTTCTTCATTAATTGACATATTGTGTTTTACTGTGCCAAATATAAGCTGAGCCAGTTTAGCTAAAATGGTATGTTAATAGTTGGGAGAAATTAATGTGGTACAAAATACTGTACATATGTTGTATTATGCGCGAAGTATGTGGAATCGCAAAGTTACCTCTGCTCTTCCAACCGCAAAATTCATGATCATGCCACTGGGAATAATAATACTCTAAAATTGAATGACTACTACTTTTACGCCAGGTATCATCAAAGGAATAATACTGTGCTGCCTCTTGTCGTTTTGTGCCCTTGACACCTATATCATTTGATTTCACGATGAAGACATTCAACGTATGGACTATTATGATGATATGCACATGGACAGGTATGTATACTATACTTGAACATCCGTATGGTATTGTATTATGTATCACTCATTTAAAAAAGTCAGATCAAATGACCTGATTGAGGAGGTCAATCTAAAACTCAAAATGAAATAATTGATGATGTATTCATATTTCAGAATAATTTATGTTTAAGCACGACCATACTAATTATTAAGGTGTTACTTTTGATCTGATTTCGCACATTTTCGTCTATTTCACAATTTCCCAATAACATACGTGGAGTAGACTGTCACTCACAATAATTGCATCCAGACACATAATTGACATATATTTGTGGTACATAATAATATTCAAGTCATGCCCGTCATAAGTCAGTCATAAGTCATGGGATAAATGTTGTACAAATCCGTTTTTTTCTGAATTCCAGTATTTGTGACCTGCTCTGACATGATGAGTCGAAAGTGCCCCAAATAAAAATGGAGATATTATCATATTCAATTATTGTATACAATTAGCATGGTACATAGCATATATATATATATATATTATGTTTATATCCACATTTGCTTATGTTTCAAAGTAACGTGTTGTGAATGTAATGTTTTTAGAGAAATCCTTATAATGTGTAATTTGCGTTAGACTACGTTCTACCACACACGTTAACGCATGCGCACGTGTACATATTTTCACATGTAACTCAATATCTCTATTTGCGACTTCCGACTCATTTTGTCAGAGCAGGTCACATTTGTTGATATATAAGCTAACATATATAAAAAAACATTGGAATTATCGGAGTTTACAAACCTGAAGACGAAATTAAGATGTTTCCCGAAAAATAAAATGTCTTTATTTATGTGGCCAAGCGAGATACTGTTATTCTTCAAATCAACATACATATACTTTCGATTCAAAGTTGAAGCTCCACCTGTTACGTGAGATTCCTACCCACCACTCGCACCACATTTACTACAGTTTCGGCATAAATCAGAAATTGGTTGAAATATTGTCAGAAATAATGTATTTTGGCATGATTATGTATAAGTTAACCGATATTTAAAGTGTAATTAGTGATTATACATTTATATAAAGTACAAACAGTCATTCATTAACATAATATGTATAATGTATTTAATACACTGAGGTTATAATAACTGCACGCTATTCCGTTCCCCACAAATAAATCAGCGATAGTTCAGCCATGTGTTATGCACACCAATCCAAGTAATGTTAACAATCATTATATACTTTTTATATTTTGTACATAATTTACATAATTTACGTTGACAATGTGCGGTCAAATCCTTGAGCACATACATATCAATATACGTACCAAACTATATTCAACAATGAACCAATATAGACAAATCAAGGCAGCCGTGTAGTATTACTACTAGTCCATACCGATATGTCCAGCTATGCCGACGTCATGCTCCTGTCTTTCCAATTTACACAGTACCTTGTTTCTTCCACGGATTGTGTTTTTATAGTTTACCGTTATTATATAATATTAATAACAGGAAAGGATTCTACCAATTTAATTGATGTGTGATTATTTTCATTTCGCTTATCCTTTTATTTTCAGAAATATTTGGTGATATTATCAGAGGACCAAGTAGCAGTGTGTTTATTGAATCAGAAACTGCCACACTAATATGTGTCATTCCTGTAAATGACATTGATGTATCCTACTGGGTACATGCCAGAACTGCTCTAATTCCATTTAGGGGAATTTCACGCGAGTCAACAGCGGCATTCTACGATAATTTTGATGTTGATTTCAATAATGCGACTGGGGAATATACATTGTTTGTGAATGATTATATGCCGGAAGATGCTGGCTTCTACCGGTGCCACTCTGGAAATACTTCCCACACAGCATTCCTTGGCATTGATGGTAATTTATACTATGATGCACATGTTTTTATTTAAGTATTGCTCAGGTACTAATATAGGGACGAATATTATAGTGACAAACATGTGCCCATATAATTATTATATACGATCATTGTACTGTACGCCTAACTTATTCCTAACTTTAATTCAGTGTGCTCCCAATTATTTTTGTTAACTACTGACTTCCACTATTGCCTTCCCTGTCATGTATTGCCCATGTTGATATGTCACTTATATTTGCAAATGTATACATGATTATGATGAAATGCCGATTAATTTTAAGTTAGAAATGAGTTAATTTCTTTAATTTTCATATATAAATTACTAATTAGTAATACTAATTGGGCTTAGACACGTTAGTGCACTCAGTCCACTATTTTTTATTATGGTGATGGATGTGATTAACAGAAAGGTCCGCACCAAGGACGTGCTGCCCAAGCTACTATATGCAGACGACCTGGCAGTAGTTATGGACAGCAAACATGAGTTACATGAGTTGTTTGAGAGTCAAGTGTTATGATGAGCCTGGATAATACATATGTTTTGTCAGTGGGTTTGCAGCGACAGGAGTTGGGTATTGCCCTAGCAGGAAGAGATATTAAGCAGAGGGATAGTCTTATATATCTAGGGGGCGTGATATCTGGTAATGGACGGTCTGATGGGGAGGTGCGTAAGAGGATTGAGTTAGGGGCTCTGGACCGGATAAATGTCGAGGGGTTATAACAGATAGGCACATCTCAAAGAAATTAAAAGGGAAACTACTGGGTAAATGTGTTATTCCAGCATGTATTTACGGGCTTGAGACCGTGGCCGTGTCTAATTCTCAGCAACAGCATCTTCAAGTGTGTGAAAATAACTGAATGAGAAGGATCGCGGGGGTTAAGCCGGCGGAAAGAGAGGTTGGATGATATAAGGGAGGAGATTGGGTTGCCTAGGAGTTTTACACAAAGGGTGATAAGGGGGAGATTGAGGTGGGCTGCAGTATGTGGAGTACATGGACGATGAACGTCTCCCGAAAAGGGCGATGTCGTACATGAAAGTAGGCCGAAGGGGGAGGCGGAGGCCTCATTTGAGATGGAAGGACTGTGTTGAGAGGGATTTTAGGAAGGCTAATGGGGTTGGCGATTGGAGGGCCAGGGCTAGGAGTAGGGGGAGTTGGAGAACATTGGTCAATGATGCTGCAGTTAGTTAGTACATTGTTCCTCACTTTTGCTAGGGATACATGAGGTAGAGAGAGAGAGAATTACAAACCCAATAAAATGTTTGCAACCTGCTCAAACACAATGAGTTAGGTGTGAGATAATGTAAAATTCAAATAATATACATAAGTCTTTTAATTCCGACGTTTGTGTGCCAAGTAATGTGGTCACTGATCTTCCTCTCGGATTATTGGTGTGTTTCGGTGCTTCTCCCTGTGCGAGCTTTGCTGGGGCGTCATCGTGTCGTTTAGAAAACATGTCCAAAGAAACAGTCTTCTATGAGCTATTATAGACGACGATGAATGTGTCGATTTTGTGGTCTAGGGTTTTAGTTGTTCCCCATGATTCGTAATTATATAAGAAAATTCGAAGTTTAGTACGTTGATCTAAGTTCTTGCTACTGGAGGTTAATGGTTATATAGTTTTAAATATAATATTAACATTTCACATGATTGGTTACCACTGTGGACTTGTCATCATAGTTATAACTAAACTACAGTCATAACTAGACGTAATAGGTCTATACAAATGAACGTACCTGAGGAGTATAGGCCGAAATCGATTAATTCCAACTTGAACTTGACTGATGTGTTCACTAATTCGACCAATGTGAGACTGGTCGAGTTATTCTGCCCAATTGTCATTCAAAGGGTATATCAGCGTAGCTGCTGTGATATACTGTGTCGAGCGACACCATTAGAGTACAGGGATACAAGTGATGGGTGGGTATGCACAATTAAGGGCCATGCAAATAACGTAGAAATGGGATTTGGCCAGATGGGGTTCATCTGGTTACCTTTCCAGTCGATCTAGCCCAATTTTTGGGCTTCACATTTGTCTGTCTGGCGGGTATGCGCTACCACACACAATATCTGCAAATGTTTTTTTTGGGGGAGGGGTCACATTTGTCTGACGGGCATCCATACCATTCAAGATGTCTGGGAGTGGTCATTCATGATACTAGATACTATGCTGAACATTTTCCACTAGGTTTCACCAGTTAGCTTTTCAGGGGAGCTAGTCCATGTTTGACCTTTGGGTTGGGATTGTCTTGCGGGCACCCCACCACTATAAACGTCTGGAAATTCATGATGCTGGAGACTATAGTCAACATTTCCCATTCATTTTCGTAGGGTTATAGCCTTCCAACTGAGCTAGCCTATTTTGAGGGGTGTCAGATTTGTCTGTCTGGCGATACCCCCACTACTCCAAATGTATGGTAATGGCCACTAATGATACTAGAGACTATACTGAACATTTTCCACTAGGTTTCATTCAGTTAGCTTTTCAGCTGAGCTAGCCCATATGTGACCTTTGGGGTTGTCTGGTCATCGCCGCCCACCACTAAGCATGTATGATAATGGCCATTCATGATACTGGAGACTATAGTGAACATGTTACAGAAAGTATCATTGGTTTAGATATCCAGCTGAACTAGCCTAAATTATCTGTGGGTCGCCATACATGACATGCGGATATATGTCGAACATTTTGCAGTAAGTTTCGTGAGGTTAGCTTTCCACCTATGCTAGACTGTCAAACTTAGTATAATACGTCGTGTTCTCCAAAAACATATTAATGAGCAGATAACATATATTTCAAATGATAATTTCTTGCAATTGCAATGTACGAACTGTGTCAAATTTGGTATGTTGGTATTAACTAATTTTCCTGCTTTTTCTAAATTATTTTGAAATGAGGGTGGACTATCTTTTTAATTGTCGTTATGTGATAGCTGAGCCGTATTCGCTGTTGTCGTTAGTATATAATAGTTATATATGTGTAATGATTATATAATTATAGTAATATATTTAATATCTTCTTGACCTAAGTTGGCCATCAATAATTGTGCATTTTAGCTACTTCCGACTTATACCACCTTACATATGATTTGTTTGCATCACTAAGTTGCTACAAAGTGGGCGCACCACATATCGCTCGTTAAACAAACTTCTAGATCATGTATTTTATACCATAATTTATTATATATAATAATATAATAAAAATAAAATGTTGACTGTGGAAGCTCTCTAAGAATATGTTAGAGAGCTTAACAAAGTAAAACACTCCCTTTGAAAAATATAAAATATGTGTATTTCCTTCGAAAACTATAAAAAAATCCTAGTATAGGCTGCTACACTTACGTTATAAGAAACTATTCTATAACATACTGTAGTATTATAAGCCAAAACTGTTAAGCAACTTGTATTACTACTTTGAAAATCATTAACCAACTACATCATTTGTAGTATACCATAACATTGTTATTTTGTTGGTTACTGTGGACACTATGTATGTCTACTTAGTATTGTTACGGTCTTAAGATCACCCACAACCTATTCCACCAATATCTTCAACATTGAAATATCGTGCACATGATTGCCAATTATGGGACGTTCTTGGACAGTAAAAAATAATAATCTTGCTAAAAAACTTTTAGTACTAAAATCAATTGAAATTTAAGAAACTGTTTAGTACTAAGGCCCGACCCTGGTTTCTTATAAAAAACATGTGTATCAACTATTTGTTTCGCCTTCATCTTTTTCCTCAAGCACCGACATAGCCAACACATGATCATCAGAGGGTAGGCATATACGTTCCACTCTTTTAGATGGTGTTGGCCTACATACTTAAACTATAACTATATTGTATATGATAGTACGATCAGTCAACACATCAGGGTATAATTCACATTTCACTGAAGTCGCTTGGATATTGTTGTGTTACAAGTGGTCTTCTTGGTATCCTGTATACTATTAATCAATGGTAGTCCTAGATTAAACAGGGGTGGCGCCAGTGGGAAAGGATAATACAGCCCCATCGGGGAGGTTTGTCCCCCGTCAGAAAATGTTGTTAAATGTGTCTGGGAATAGTTTGAAAGAAGTTGCCAAAAGTATACTGGGAAGAAAATTGTGGGTACAGCGATAGGTGAATGTAGCCATATTGATATTAATAATATCATTAACTTTAAGTACACGAAGTGATTTAAAAATGTCATTGACATGATCACGTAGGTGACCCTGTATTATTAATATGTCTAACGCATCTCCATTGAAAAATAAATAACTTACTGTAATGCAAATTGTATATGTGTAAGACCAAATAGTAGAACAAAATGTAATATGTGGATAGACAACTGTAAGGTATATAATACGTAGAACAGTTCTTAGAAGGGTGTGTTTAAGTCGGCCGATAATGCCTACAGCTGAGGCCATTTGGGAATAAATGTGGGTTACATGACCACTCCAGTTAAGCTGTGAATCAATGAAGACTCCTATACATTTTACACTAGAAACACGATTGATTATATAACCATTAATTGAAATGTTATAATTATAATTTTGATATTTAGATAAACGGTTGAAAACCATGTAACTGTTCTTATCAATATAAACATATAGTTTGTTGTTTGAAAACCAATCTGAATATAAAACAAGTTCAGTGCAAACAGTTTTTTCAAACGTTGGGGACTATTGTCTGTAAATATTTTGTTTGTATAATCAGCAAACAAGACGAGAGAGGACTGTTTAGAAATACGATTAATATCATTAACATAGATAATAAATACGAGTGGACTCAGAATGGAGCCTTAGTGAACACTGCAATTTACCTGTTGTGAAGTGGAAGTAATATCTTTGTATGAAATGAGTTGTTGTATATTTTTAAAGTAGTTCTCAAACCATTTTAGAGCGATGCCTCGAACCCCATAATGGGCGAGTTTATAAATAAGAATAGAGTGATCGATCGTGTCGAATGCCTTTGAGAGATCTAAGAAAGTGACGGGTGGTACTTGATTTATCAATGGTAAGTCTCACTCGGCATTTTCTTAGATCTCTCAAAGGCATGCATAATTTAACCACAATGTATAATATTTTGAAACGCTGTCCTAATGAAATTTTACAGTGTTTACTAAATATATGTTTAGTGACCCACGTATCACACCAATATGGCCCCACATGACCCTATATCGCCCAGCATATAGCCCTATATTGGTTTGAACCCAAGACCCATGTTCTCCCATATAGGCATGCCCTTATCGGCAAATATCCAGATGTTTCCCACATAATACCCCAGTGGTAAGTGGTTCAAATGGGTAATCCAATATGGCGTTCCATGTGGGTCGTGAGTGTAAATTAATATTAAGCCCACATGGGTATTCACATATTGTCCAGGTATTACCCATATGGGCTTGCTACATGCTGACACGGGGACTTTCTTTATAATTTGAAAGTAATAATAATGCTTTACTGCACTACATATATATGCTTTACTGAACGACATGCACCACGTTGAGTTGATGTATTACAATTCGTGATTACGCAATATAATGCAAATTTGGGAGATACATACACATCAATATTAAGCTGATCAATCGATCGATCCATTAACATATTATCGTATGCATATGCGTAGTATACAGTAGATCCTTATGTGGTTGATATCACTTGATGACCATCAAACACAATAACATATAATTTTGATTTAATATTTTTCAGTTCCTCCACGGGGTCCACCTACGATCACCTATATTCCATCCAGTGACCCTCCTTCATTTCAGTGTAATACCGAACGAGTTCAGCCAGACTCTTTATTCTTAGATTGGAATCATGTGACAGGTGCAAACCAACAAACTACGTATAATCTGCTTTATGACAATTATGATGTAGTAAGTACTTATACATTGAATGAACCAACCAATGAGGTAACTTGTTTCGTCGCAGGATATGCAAACCAGGCCAATATTGACAGTAGTCGCATCACCACCACGTTGATTTTAGGTAAGTGACCAATAACTTAATTTAACCATTTTAATTCACTTCATCAACTTGTTATACTTTTGTCAGCCATATGATAAATGTCATGAAAGGCCCAATGACATTGGACAAAATAAGTCATCAAGAAACGTTCTTAAGTTAGGAACGTGTATAAGCTTCTGTATGTGTGTATGGTGGATATGAATACATTGCTTGAGGGGGAATATCACATAGTGACGGTAGCATATTTTAATTAAACTTGAAACTTGAAAAGGTGAAAGATGGACACTATTTTCAAATAACTAAAGGGCGTAGTGGTGATAAACATACTTCGAAATTATAATTTTAATTGGTTGATTCCATTCCCAGTTATTTTTTGCGATTGGTCAAATCATATCGATATAAAAACGATCAATCTAATGTGATTTCCATAATATACACTGCCCTGGGACAGACATATATGACATCATGTCATGGACGGCTCTACTCATCCACTGTATATCAGGCAGTCGGCCTTATAGGCACGATAACCGTGTACACCAGCCAACACACGAATAACATGCACAATTCCGTTAAAGGGATTGCAAAGTTTGTTTATAATGTTAGTTGATATTATAAAGGAGAAAATTATCTACAAAATGCTTCAAACTAGAGTCAAATCGGACATTCCTTTCTCAATATATTGATGTTTGACATTTTCAAATTTAGGACGCCAATATGTCTACATACGTCTTTATCAAGACTATTGTGACGTATGTACATTACAACTAAGCCTGATCAATGGCTTGTGAATACGCTTTTTCCAAAAGTTAACGTACGATAGTGTTCAAACTTAGTATGAAGGTTGACTCCAATGCATACAATATTTGTGTAAATTTTGGTGGAGGTTAAATGTCATTTGAGGTCATACACTGAACACGTATATAATAATATGACATTATTTGCTCAAACCTACGGGGAAATCCACGGTTACTCACTTTACATTGTTACTGCATTGAGCGCACATTATGTGTCATAATTATTTTACTCGATAATTTCAGAACTTTTTGTCTTTGTGGTAGCTGCAGTATACGTAGACTCAACATATTATGGACAAAACATGAATGCATTTTATTTGTATATTAGAAAGACAATCAAATGGCGCTTTACTTATGTTACATTTCACGTTCCAAATGAAAATTGACATTTGTTCAAAAAAGTATCCCCTTAATAAAAAGTATTTGAACTGGGTGATATATGTTTGAAGTACATAATACAGTGGTATAAATCATTTGGAGCACTACAAAATAATGGTCGTCTTTATTTCTTCATAAATAATTAAATAGTCGGTTACTCACGTTACGGTAACTCACGTTACATTTTGTCAACTCGTGTTAAATACATTGTAAAGATGAATCTCCTCAAACATTGTTAACTCTAAATTGTATCTTAATACAATATATACTACATACTGCGACTTTTATCACATATATTTTCATGATTTATATTTTATTTTGACGTAGGTCGTAGGTCATGTCGAATCCACAGTTTATTTTTAAAGTAGTTACATCAATTACCCGAATTACGAAGATATGTACTATGCTTAAATTACATACACTCAACATGAGTTAATATATCATGTAACATAACTGTATCAAGCACTTTGGAACAGAAGAAGAGACAAAACATAATGAAGCAGTCCACTAATGACGTTACAGTTAATCACGTTACGGACCTTAATGTATACAGGTAGCAATGCATACCCCATTCTGATAACATGTATCTCCAACAGTAAGTTATATATAATTAAGAGGTTCTTAGTTATCTTTCCTGTTAACTGATGGATCATTTAACTTATTCTGGCAGTTGGTTTGGTCTCCGTTATGTAGGTTTAAAGGTGACACGTTACATCTAAGATTTAATATACAAACTTGAAAATGATTAGACATACTGCTAAATATTTCCTACAAATACATATTAAGTTTGCATTAAATATTTCCCGTAGTTGTGGGGAACATAATGTATGATACAAAAACAATATAAACCAATATTCCCCTCTAGTTTATAATAGTTACTCTCGTTACATGTTGTTTACTAACGTTACTGTTATTCAATCTACCCAATTGTATCCCTAATGTATTTCAGATATGACAATGTGCATAACCATAATGATGAATAGTAACCCAAAAATGCTTTACCAAGTTTTAGTGGCGTTCTATTTTTAAAATATTTGTTTTCGTTAATTTGGTTACCAGATTAAATTTTGTCCGAATATGTCTAATAACCTGCTAAATATCTCAAATGTTGTGCTTAACTGATATCATTTTCTATTTTATTTATATAATTGCAAATTATTGGCAATAACAAAAGAGTAAATGAATTAGTATAATGTATATGTTAGCCAGCAGGACAAATACAACTTTTCTCAACATTTTTTAAATGGTTTGTGTTAAGTCATGGTTCTTATTAATTTTGAACATAATCTAAAAAATAGACATTTTCACATGGAATTTATTTTCATTAAGGAATTTGTAACTCAAGGAGATAATACATTGACTTCAAATTTATATTTTGAAGCCCGCGTCCATTTCCATGTAATTGTCCCTATGACTGACATAAGTGGGCCAATAAGCACTAGCGGGAGCGCCTAATCAAGTACAACTTGGTTCGTCCACGTGAATGTCGTAGCTGGCCGCATATACATTATAATTGCCTTTAACAAGGTAACAAGCAGTGCCGAAGCGAGTCAACCCGCTGGGAAGTTCAACCAGCAATTAGTGTGTGCAGTGCTGCAGCACATTAAATGTCAGTCAAAGGGTTGAAGTAAGTTATACCAAGTTTATGTTCACACAAATTAATGATATCGAGAGTGGCCTCGTGGCTTATGTTTCTATATACTATAGTATATATTAACTTTCTCCAAAATTTGGGATAATTGTAAAAGTTTGATGATATGCCAAACCGATATGACATTTTGTTCCGTTTTCAGATGTCCCCAAGTGTACGGTGGCAGTGGGAAGAGACGTCACACGGGACGACTGTAGCCGGGTTGTTCTGAGTTGCCACTGTCTACTCACAGTTCTGCCAGTCAACACCAACGGCTACTCATTCTATAGTAACGGTGACATTATATCTACTGGGAGTAGTAGCACAATGGATACAGTAATAAACATCGATTCGACTACACAATTCCAATGCACAGGAAGTAATTACGTTGGTATTAGTAACCTGACTCTGGAGGTGACATATAGTTGTCCATCAACAAGTAAGTTATTGTTACAATTGTTGCAAGGTATATACTAATATATCTCCAAGTCCAAAATGTAATTATTTTTAATTTGAGAGATGAAGCTATTGTAAGGATGTTAGTTTCAATGTATAATTGTGTAGCGTATTCAAACAATACATATTTCCATAGTTAAAAAAGGCGCATGATCAGATCAAAAGTCAGACAGGTTAACTTTCCGGATACTTGTTTTGTTTTCGTATTTTGAAGTAAAAGTACTCCTTCCGGACCTCGAAGTTAATTATATAATGGTTACCGATCTTTCTATAATGTCGCGGACAATTATTTCCATTGTCTCATCTTACATGTTAGTTGTTATGTAGACCGAAATTGAAGGGATTGTAAAGTTTGTTTCAATGTTAATTGATATTATAGAGCAGAAAATTATCTACCAAATGCTTCAAACTAGA